>LPNX010914684.1:0-26438 GCA_001517045.1 Pseudotsuga menziesii | reverse complement strand
TTGAGGGGTAAAGTGGTTTATTGTAAAGTGAAATGGCATACTTCAAGAGAAGTAAACGTAGAACCAATGTTAAAATTTATTTTTAATTTAATTTGATTTTGAAGTGTAATTTAATTGATTTTTAAGTATGGTTATGAACAAAATTTAAATAATTATTTCTATTTTTTAACCAGTTAGCAAAGTATTTACATGCTATTTTTTTTATAGGTGTATCTTAACCCTTTCTTAATTTGAGTTTGTTATCTAATTTCTTTTTAACTTATGGATTTTTGTTAATTAGTGAATCAAAGTTGGTTTCAATGGACATTGAAGTTAAATTATCAATCCATAATTTTTATGAGTTAGAAACTACTTACTTGTCATTTTCTCCTTATAAGTGTAATTTATCCCCTTGTCACGGGTGCTACCATCATAACCAGGCATCTAGCCCCATGAACATAAACAGAAAATGCATTGAAAGAAAAAACATATGCAGATGCATAATGCAATAATATACATCATAAGCAAATCTCATTCAAGCATCCAATATGTTCATAATAATTTTTAAAACAATTACATTGTAGAGATTAAAAATACAAATACAAGAGAGCACTTATATTGGAAATGAGATGCCTCGAGCAATTAGCTATGTCGTTGCAACGTTCCACCCAACCATAGGCCAGGTGTGCTCATCAATCTCTCAGCACAACAGCCACCCCTGAGCTGGGCATGATTTCTATAAGAACAACAACGTCACAGATAGCCAAAAACACACAAATTTTTAGCCAAGCCAATATATAGTTGGGTTTATCAGGCTGCTGAGGCAAGGAAAATGAAGAATTGTTAAGTTATTGTGCTCAACCAAAGAGCTATGGACACCTCTACAAGATTTATCTAGATTGTCCTCCACAATACCTACACACCCAATGCAAGGAAGTATTCTCTTCACTGCTACATAGTCCCTCAGGCCATAGCTTCCCTTCCATTGTTTTCTCAAGTGTGCATAGAAGATTAGCCAGCTCCTCTTGATATTTTTATGATATTCCTCTCTTCACTAGGTTTATCAAGCCAATTCAGGGCCTCTTCCACTCCTAATAGTTCACACCAAAACAATGATTCACAAAACAATAACACACAAGTGCTTGGCATGAAGAAAAACATTTTGGCAACCAAAAATGAAATGGTAGATGGGAAAATCAACCCTCGGAGAGAAAATTCGATTTCAGAAAACGTTTATGGCCTTTGCAGGAGCAAAAATGACCTCTATAAACCCCCAAATCATGTATCTCTCTTACAAACCACTGAGCAATACAAAAATGGGTTCCGAGCCATGGAAAGATGAAGGAAATGCAGGAAAACATGAGGGAAAAATGTCCTGCTAGCTCTAGTTGCATGAGGAAGTGAAACACATGGGTAAGGAATGGAATGAGCACACATTTCTGGGTGTTTTCTTTCCCCATATGAAAAAATGTGATTTCCCAAATTGATGGCTTTCCCCAATACGAAATTGATTGCCATACCTCTCCATTCCCAATGCATTAACTGCATCAACCAAATTCTGGAAGAATTAAATTATTGAGTGCATAAGACAAAATGGGTAGCTGAGATTTTATGGGTTCTCCCATTGACATTTGACTTAACACTATTGGCTCAAGGGTTTGAATAATTTCCCTCCCTATGCCTTGTGAAATCATGCCCCCATCTCTCGTTGCATTGCATAGCTAATTGTGGATATTTTTTATTAAATTGGATATTTACATGATGTCTCCATTTATAATGTTCCTGGCTAGCACGAGAACCATAGGTATTGATTTTAGTTGCTGATACATAAACCATTAAATTGATGGTAGGGCCTTGGCCTTGGCTCGTCAACATGATTTAGTAGTGATTTATATATTAGGTACAATTTAATGCAATAGGGGTCAAAATCGAGATATTACATTCCCCTCCCCCTTACATTAGAAATTTCCTTGGTGCTCTTCAAAATTGAACAAAAACAGATGTGTGACTCTCATGGCATCTTCTAGCTCCCTTGTATCCTCATCAAGACCGTAGTCCTTCCATTGCACCATTACCTGCAGGTCCATTGGCTTGATTCTAGACCATTGTTACCGTCTTGTCTAGGATCTGCAATGGCTTGGTTTGGAACTCTCCCTTGGGTCCTCCTTGGATCACACCCCAATTAATCACATGGTCAGGATCATGTACATATTTCTTAAGTAAAGAGACATAAAAAACATTATGCCTCTAGTGCTAGCAGGCAATGCAATTCTATATGCAATTGTCCCTATTCTTTCAAGCACCTCAAATGGCCCACAATATCTAGGTGATAGCTTCGCACAACTTCTAAGATTCAAGGAGCTCTTCCTTGGCCTCACTCTAAGATAAACATGATCCCCAACAATGAACTCCTTATGCACTATATGCTTATTTGCATAGCTCTTCTATCTATCTCAGGCTGCTTTCAAGTTCTTCCTGATCTTTGTAACCTCTTGTTCCATTTTCTTAAGAAATTATGGACCAAGCACAATTCTCTTCACTGGATTATCCCAAGTCACTAGTGTACAACACTTATTCCATATAAATCCTCCTATGGATTCATTCCCAATGATTCTTTCTATACGTTATTATATCAAAACTCTACCAAGCGTAAATAGTACTCCCACTTGGATGGTTTGTCCATTACATACATGCGAACCATGGCTTCAAGCACCTGATTTACTCTCTATGTTTTTCCATCGGTTTAAGGATGGTTGGCGGTGCTAAAGTTCATATTTGTACCCAAATCTACAAAGACCCTTCCAAAAATTTGAAGTAAACTTGGTATCCCTATCATAAATTATTGCCTTAGGAAATCCATGCAATCTAAAAATTTCCTTCATGAAAATCTTTGCAATGGAATCGACTTTATACGTGGACTTTACTGGCATAAAATGGGATGCCTTTGTTAACTTGTCCACCACAACCAAGATCGAATCATGTTGTATCATAGTCATTGGAAACCCTGTAGTAAAATCCATGGAAATGACTTCCCATTTACATTCTGGGATTGGCAATAGTTGTAACAATCCTGTTGTGTGTTGATGTTCAACCTTCATCCAATGACATTTCATGCACATAGAAATATACTCAACGATTTCCTTTTCATTCCCAAACAAAATACTGCTTTCTGGCTATAGCAATTGTTTTTTGATATCCTGGGTGACCAGAATATGGAGCTTGATGGATTTTATGTATAACAATCCTCCTCAAGTCTGCACATTAGGAATAGAAATTCTATTATTATAAGGATTTCGTCTCCTTCCAATTGATATCCTTTGTACTTCCTTTCAAGGTTTTGCTGCTGCAACTTGTCCTTTATCTGCAAGTACACTTGATCCTTGAAAATATGGTTCATAATATGCTGCCTCAAATTTGGTTGGCAAGTACTAAGATATGCCACATGCATTTCATGTACCTTCCTGCTAAGTGCATCATCCACCTTGTTTTCTTTTTATTTTATGTGTTTGATTTCAAAATAAACTTCACACAAAAATTCCAACCATGTAGCTTTCCTAGCATTTAAAGTTGGTTGATCAAACAAGTATTTTAGACCACAATGGTCTGTCCCTAGCTCAAATTCCCTTCCCATTAAGTAATGTCTCCACATCTTTATAGCATGTACTATGGGTCCAAGTTCTAAATCATGCATATCATAGTTCTTCTCATGCTCCTTCAAGTTTCTTGACTCATATCCTACCACGTGGCTGTCTTGAATAAGAACTCCTCCGAGTCCTTGATTGCATGCATCGGTACACACCACAAAGTATATTTTTGGGTCTACAGTTTTCAAAATTGGTGCATGCGTAAGAAAATTCTTCAACCGTTGGAAGATTTCCTCACATATTGGTGTCTATTCAAGATTTATCCCCTTCTTTTGCAAGGAAGTGATTGAATGTGCGACCTTAAAGAATACTTCAAAACATTGAATTTTCACCTTATCATCTCGAATGTACCTGACATACCTCAATAATTCCAAGAATTTCTTTGCATATTCTTCAACAATTGTCCCAATTTCAGCTCATGGAACTATTTAATCTTACCATCATAGTACCTACCAGAGAGGTACTTCTGCTTGAAATATTTCTTGAACTGCTTCCAGACAATCATTCTTTAATTGATCTTCTTCACTAGCCTTAGGTGCTCTTGCCATATATATGATCTTCCAGTTAAGTTCAAGATGGATACCCTTTCCTTCATATTTCTAGAGTAGTCCTAGACTTGGAAATACTTTCTCATTCCAAGAAGCCAAGCTTCATCTTCTTGACCATATTTTACCTCACCATCAAATGTAGTTGGATTTTCCTTCTTAAATTCTCCATGTGAATTGTTCTTGTAATGCCTCTTCATCTTACTCCTATGACATGAAGAGATTGAACCCCCAATGGATTATTCAGAGTTAGATGATCCACTAGAAGATATTTCTGGAGTATATGTTCTATCTCTAGAAACTCTTCTTGAGCTATTAGACCTCTTGTGGGAATTTATCCTTCAGCTACACCTACTCCCTTCTAGATTTGTTGTCTAATGCCCAGAGTTTATCTTCCTTTAGATGTCTATCAAACTCTGTAGCATGGATGTGTTCATATGATTTTTTTCTTTTTGATATTTAATCATCCTTTCATTATCTTCTCTGCAACTTTGCAACTCCACCCTTAGTTGGCTCCTCACGTTGGCCACAATATATGGTGGAGTTTCTTGATTTCTTCTCCCATTGGATTTTGTTTCAGCATTCTCAACCTGTATGTTTTCTCCCATGGAATCTATCTTGGACTAATAAGGATCCTGTGCATCATTCATGGTGTTAATCTTCTTGTCCCAACCAACACAAAAATTTTCCAAACTTCACTATGCTGAATGTTTCCTTTTCTGTGACTATGATTATGCAAAATGTGTTCATAAACACAATTATTAGCTGCATGATATTCTCAGAAATATATACATTACTTTCTTGTATTTGGGAAAATCCTATATTGACAACTTGTCAAAATATATACTTTTTCTCACAATCAACGATTGTCTCACAGGGACAACGGGGGTCAAGGGGTCTTACCCTTTGTGGATTCCCTTTTTAATTTTTGATTTAACACAATCTGGTGCATAATTTCACGACCATTTTTCAATTTTATGGCACCTCCAAATCCCACTGAAAATTTGTTGAATTATCTATTTCGGTGAACTTACCATTTTCCTTCAATCGACGAACTCATCGATTTTCTCAGACATGTCGATGAAAATCACCTTTTTCTTCCAATATATTGGCAAAACTTGCAAATTTGTTATGATACGTATCGACGCCCACTCACATTGTTGTGCCGATCGGAAAAACTCATCCTTTTCTTTTGATGTATCGACAAAAATTAGATTTTTCTTTCGACGTATCAACAAAAATCACCAAGTTTTTCTGACACGTATTGACAAACTCAACAAATATTTCCAACATCATAATTTCAAACACTTAGAAAAAATTTTAAATTTTTTTCTTTCTTTCTCGGAAAACTCACCAGTTTCTTCGAACATGTATCAACGAACTCACCAAATTTTGATGCCATAGAAATTTTCAAAAACAATTAGAAAATTTGTTTTCTTTCTTTTTGATATCGGTGAAACTCATCCTTTCACAACGACATGTATCACCACAACTTTGTCGACACAACTCAACCAACTCAGCCAACACATATCACCTCAATCTTGTCGTCACAACTCAGTCGACATAGAAATTTTGAAAAGACTTTGAATAATTTTGAAATTTTTTATGTCTTTCTCTGCTGAATAGTGCTCAATCAAGGGTAATATTACCTCTATCAACTATTCACTTTTCCCATTTAGTTCCAATTCTATAACCTTTTGGATCTTATACTACACTGTCATGTCCCCTCCCCTCTCGCCATGGAGAGGACGTGACGCTATGCATGCTGCCATCATAACCGAGAATCTAGTCCCATGAACATAAACAGAAAATGCATTGAAACTAAAAACATATGCAAATACATAATACAATAATATACAACAGAAGAAAATCTCATTCACGCATTCAATATGTTCATAATAAGTTTTAAAACAATTACAGTGCATAGATTAAATACAAATACAAGAGAGCACTTATCTTGCAAATGAGTTTACTCGCGCAACTAGCTATGTCGATGCAACTAGCTATGTTCATAGGCTAGTTATGCTTATCAATCTATCAACACAATTACTACCCTCGATTTGGGCATGATTTCCACAAGGAATAAGGGAACAACTAGGTCACACATAGCCGAAAACAAACCAAGATTCAGCCAAACCAATCTACGGTTGTGTTTATTAGGCTGCTAAGGAAGTGGAAAGGAAGAATTGCTAAGCTAGTGAGCTCAACCATAGAGCTATGGACACCTCTATAATATCTATCTAGCTTGGCCTTCACAATACTACACACCCAAAACAAGGAAGTATTCCCTTCACTGCTACATAGTCCCTCAGGCCATACCTTCCCTTCCAGTGTTCTCTCAAGTGTGAATAGAGGATTAACCAACCCCTCTTGATCTTTCTGTGATTTTCCTCTCTTAACTAGGTTTATCAAGCCAATTCTAGGCCTCCTCCATTCCTAACAGTTCATACCAAAACAAGGATTCATAGAACAACCGTAAATTTGAGCATATAGATCTGTAGACAAATACACAACTGACAAAGAAGATCTCACAATTTACTCAGCAATTGAAGAATGAAACAGTGCAAAAGGCTTGCAGCTAAGAATGCTTTCACTAATCAAAAATTAATCCAGATGATAATTACAATGAAGTAAAATGGCTTTAATAGCCACAAGCAATTCAAATCCACATGAGGAAGTTCGAATTGATTAGACTCTATTTGACTGTAGGTAACCAAGACCTTGTCTAAATCACTATCGAAGGACCCAGTTGTTAACTGTCCTTGTCTAAACCATAACCGGAGTTCATCGGAGCTCTAAAACACAACTCAAGTGTTACATTTAGTGTTGACTAATGGTTAATTGATTGTGGTAGGTGAGAAATGTGCCCCACATGTGTGTAGTCAAGTAAACCTAGTGCTAACTGAATGTAGAGGACTAGAACTGAATGTAACTGACTCCTAACTTAGCTTGACTAGTCATTAACTGAAGTGAACTGACCTTGGTTGGTTTCGGCACTCCCAGTGGCTTCCTAAATTGTAGGGATTGATCTAGGAGACTCCTAAACTTATGAAATCAAGTGCAATAAGTGGCAGTGAGCCTCAATTAGTGTTCTGCACACTTTAGTAACTAAAACATGTGCCCCAATTAGGTCAAGTGGCTCAATCAGGGGTAATATTACCTCTATCAACTATTCACTTTTCCCATTTAGTTCCAATTCTGTAACCTTTTGGATCTTATACTACACTGTCATGTCCCCTCCCCTCTCGCCATGGAGAGGACGTGACGCTATGCATGCTGCCATCATAACCGAGAATCTAGTCCCATGAACATAAACAGAAAATGCATTGAAACTAAAAACATATGCAAATACATAATGCAATAATATACAACAGAAGAAAATCTCATTCACGCATTCAATATGTTCATAATAAGTTTTAAAACAATTACAGTGCAGAGATTAAATACAAATACAAGAGAGCACTTATCTTGCAAATGAGTTTACTCGCGCAACTAGCTATGTCGATGCAACTAGCTATGTTCATAGGCTAGTTATGCTCATCAATCTATCAACACAATTACTACCCTCGATTTGGGCATGATTTCCACAAGGAATAAGGGAACAACTAGGTCACACATAGCTGAAAACAAACCAAGATTCAGCCAAACCAATCTACGGTTGGGTTTATTAGGCTGCTAAGGAAGTGGAAAGGAAGAATTGCTAAGCTAGTGAGCTCAACCATAGAGCTATGGACACCTCTACAATATCTATCTAGCTTGGCCTTCACAATACTACACACCCAAAACAAGGAAGTATTCCCTTCACTGCTACATAGTCCCTCAGGCCATACCTTCCCTTCCAGTGTTCTCTCAAGTGTGAATAGAGGATTAACCAACCCCTCTTGATCTTTATGTGATTTACCTCTCTTAACTAGGTTTATCAAGCCAATTCTAGGCCTCTTCCACTCCTAATAGTTCATACCAAAACAAGGATTCATAGAACAACTGTAAATTTGAGCATATAGATCTGTAGACAAATACACAACTGACAAAGAAGATCTCACAATTTACTCAGCAATTGAAGAATGAAACAGTGCAAAAGGCTTGCAGCTAAGAATGCTTTCATTAATCAAAAATTAATCCAGATGATAATTACAATGAAGTAAAATGGCTTTAATATCCACAAGCAATTCGAATCCACATGAGGAAGTTCGAATTGATTAGACTCTACTTGACTATAGGTAACCAAGACCTTGTCTAAATCACTATCGAAGGACCCAGTAGTTAACTGTCCTTGTCTAAACCATAACCGGAGTTCATCGGAGCTCTAAAACACAACTCAAGTGTTACATTTAGTGTTGACTAATGGTTAATTGATTGTGGTAGGTGAGAAATGTGCCCCACATGTGTGTAGTCAAGTAAACCTAGTGCTGACTGAATGTAGAGGACTAGAACTGAATGTAACTGACTCCTAACTTAGCTTGACTAGTCATTAACTGAAGTGAACTGACCTTGGTTGGTTTCGGCACTCCCAGTGGCTTCCTAAATTGTAGGGATTGATCTAGGAGACTCCTAAACTTATGAAATCAAGTGCAATAAGTGGCAGTGAGCCTCAATTAGTGTTCCCCACACTTTAGTAACTAAAACATGTGCTCCAATTAGGTCAAGTGGCTCAATCAGGGGTAATATTACCTCTATCAACTATTCACTTTTCCCATTTAGTTCCAATTCTGTAATCTTTTGGATCTTATACTACACTGTCATGTCCCCTCCCCTCTCGCCATGGAGAGGACGTGACGCTATGCATGCTGCCATCATAACCGAGAATCTAGTCAAATGAACATAAACAGAAAATGCATTGAAACTAAAAACATATGCAAATACATAATGCAATAATATACAACAGAAGAAAATCTCATTCACGCATTCAATATGTTCATAATAAGTTTTAAAACAATTACAGTGTAGAGATTAAATACAAATACAAGAGAGCACTTATCTTGCAAATGAGTTTACTCGCGCAACTAGCTATGTCGATGCAACTAGCTATGTTCATAGGCTAGTTATGCTCATCAATCTATCAACACAATTACTACCCTCGATTTGGGCATGATTTCCACAAGGAATAAGGGAACAACTAGGTCACACATAGCCGAAAACAAACCAAGATTCAGCCAAACCAATCTACGGTTGGGTTTATTAGGTTGCTAAGGAAGTGGAAAGGAAGAATTGCTAAGCTAGTGAGCTCAACCATAGAGCTATGGACACCTCTACAATATCTATCTAGCTTGGCCTTCACAATACTACACACCCAAAACAAGGAAGTATTCCCTTCACTGCTACATAGTCCCTCAGGCCATACCTTCCCTTCCAGTGTTCTCTCAAGTGTGAATAGAGGATTAACCAACCCCTCTTGATCTTTCTGTGATTTTCCTCTCTTAACTAGGTTTATCAAGCCAATTCTAGGCCTCTTCCACTCCTAATAGTTCATACCAAAACAAGGATTCATAGAACAACTGTAAATTTGAGCATATAGATCTATAGACAAATACACAACTCACAAAGAAGATCTCACAATTTACTCAGCAATTGAAGAATGAAACAGTGCAAAAGGCTTGCAGCTAAGAATGCTTTCATTAATCAAAAATTAATCCAGATGATAATTACAATGAAGTAAAATGGATTTAATAGCCACAAGCAATTCGAATCCACATGAGGAAGTTCGAATTGATTAGACTCTACTTGACTGTAGGTAACCAAGACCTTGTCTAAATCACTATCGAAGGACCCAGTAGTTAACTGTCCTTGTCTAAAACATAACCGGAGTTCATCGGAGCTCTAAAACACAACTCAAGTGTTACATTTAGTGTTGACTAATGGTTAATTGACTGTGGTAGGTGAGAAATGTGCCCCACATGTGTGTAGTCAAGTAAACCTAGTGCTAACAGAATGTAGAGGACTAGAACTAAATGTAACTGACTCCTAACTTAGCTTGACTAGTCATTAACTGAAGTGAACTGACCTTGGTTGGTTTCGGCACTCCCAGTGGCTTCCTAAATTGTAGGGATTGATCTAGGAGACTCCTAAACTTATGAAATCAAGTGCAATAAGTGGAAGTGAGCCTCAATTAGTGTTCCCCACACTTTAGTAACTGAAACATGTGCCCCAATTAGGTCATGTGGACTCAATGGTGTTAATGACTATAAATAGACTGGATGGACTCCCGATTTAGACATGACTCTTGATTTAGACATATGACCAAATTTGGACAAGGGAGGATTAATAATCCTTACACCCCCCCTGAATGTTAACTTGGACAATCTGTGGGCCCTGGTAACTAAGACCATAGGTCACCCATTACGTCAAGTAAAGTAAGGTAACTACTAAAAAACAAGGTGCTGGGGAAAAACCACATGGGAAAAAACCCCCCCGTCTAATTAAGCAGGTAGAATCAGGATCAATCTGGTTCTTCTGTGCACAGGTATCCTCAGGCCTATCATGTGAACCTATCCATCATTATGTCTGGAGGAATCTTCCTCTTTGGAAAAAGAATGATATGCTCAACTAAATCAGAAATATAGACAGCTGCCGGATGAAGACTGGACCCATGTAGAGCAACTGAAGTCAACTGAAAAGTGAGAAAAAGGTTCTTGAGAATTCAGAGAATGTGAGGAACACTCAAGAAACTGATATGTTTCATCCATGAACAGCAATCCATGAGTGGTAATAACAGCCCCAAGTGTTAGGAGTAGGTGTCCAGGCAGATGCAGAAAATCTTCCTCTTTACTAGTTCTGTGAGGAGATGAGCATGTGATCAATGATAGAGAAGCACTGGGACTGTTGAGAGAAAATTCTTGAGATCCATAGTCTGATATAGCTTCTGAAATATATAATGAATCACATAATAAAATATCAGCAACCTCATATGAGGAAACTAACACAAAATCCCCATCAACAGTTTTGAAGAGAGAGTGCGGTACTTGATTTTTCACACAGGAATTGGTGAGAGCAGCTACAAGCATGACTGAAGGATTTTGGATTTTAAAATATGAACCAAATAATATCATATCATCAAGTAAATAAGATCTAAATAGGTTCAAAACAGATCCAAAACTGTGAAATGGAATCAAATCCCAAGCAGCAATTTTGTAGGAGACTTGCGGTACTTGTTTCTTCACACCGTTGATGAGAACAGCTACAAGCAGTACTGAAAGATTATGAATTTGATATATTAAACCAATAAATATCAGATAATATCTAAATAAGATCATATCAGATCCAATAAGGTTAATATCAGATTCAAATAAATGGTTAATCGAGACGGTGGATGCACAGCTTTCTTCTTCTTCAAAATTCTGAATTTTTGTGCATGCAATCCTGCAGGATTTTGCTGCAAAATCTAGATCATGGAGATGAATGTGTCACTCTTATAATCTGATATTTCTTCCAAAATATCCAAGTTTTACATATTTGCACACCAGAAGCAACATTAGAGGAAGAAAAATCAAATTTCTCTTCACTTTCGGAAGCAATTACTGGTAAATTTTGCACAGAATTTAAAGGAAAATCACCAGTGAATGTTTGCATGGAAGTGCAGCAGAATTTTTATTCAATATCAGAGATTCAAATGTCTTCTTCTATTTCAGAAATATGAGAAGATGAGATATCATATATCTCACGAACTTCCGAACCATCAGGAGAAGGAGTCATTGCATGGAGACTTTCTTCACTTCAAATTGATTGTGTAGAAGCTTCTGCTTCATCTTCATCTTGAACAACTTCATCAGAGAGAGTAGAGGCCGATAATTTTGAATCAATGATGCTTATGGTGCTGGATGTGCTCTCCCAAGTGCTATTATGATCCTCATCAATCATTCCAAAGGTTCTTTCCAATCTTGTCCAGAGTTCCTGTGGATCTTTAATAGATCTACTGAGGTAGCGCATGCTAGGAGAAAGAGCCAGTTTCATTATTTCAAAGGCTGCATCCTTTGCATTTAGCCAGTAATTTTCACTCTCAAAAGAATTTCTACCGAATCCATTAGACACCCAAAATAGATGTTGTCTATTCAGAAATCTAATCATCTTCACCTTCCATTCAAAATAGTCTAAGGATCGGGTGAGAAGAGGAACTGATGAATTCATTTCAAAGTTGTACCTACAAAACAAAAAAATGATCCAGTAGCAGATCTGAGGAGGAGAAGTGCCTTGTCCATCGAGGCTCTGATACCATGTAAATTTGAGCATATAGATCTATAGACAAATACACAACTCACAAAGAAGATCTCACAATTTACTCAGCAATTGAAGAATGAAACAGTGCAAAAGGCTTGCAGCTGTGAATGCTTTCATTAATAAAAAAAGTAATCAAGATGATAATTACAATGAAGTAAAATGGCTTTAATAGCCACAAGCAATTCGAATCCACATGAGGAAGTTCGAATTGATTAGACTCTACTTGACTGTAGGTAACCAAGACCTTGTCTAAATCACTATCGGAGGACCCAGTAGTTAACTGTCCTTTTCTAAACCATAACCGGAGTTCATCGGAGCTCTAAAACACAACTCAAGTGTTACATTTAGTATTGAATAATGGTAGATGAGAAATGCACCCCACATGTGTGCAGTCAAGTAAACCTAGCGCTAACTGAATGTAGAGGACTAGAACTGAATGTAACTGACTCCTAACTTAGCTTGACTAGTCATTAACTGAAGTGAACTGACCTTGGTTGGTTTCACCACTCCCAGTAGCTTCCTAAATTGTAGGAATTGATCTAGGAGACTCCTAAACTTATGCAATCAAGTGCAATAAGTGGCAGTGAGCCTCAATTAGTGTTCCCCACACTTTAGTAACTGAAACATGTGCCCCAATTAGGTCAAGTGGACTCAATGGTGTTAATGACTATAAATAGACTGGATGGACTCCTGATTTAGACATGAATCCTAATTTAGACATATGACCAAATTTTTACAAGGGAGGATTAATAATCCTAACAACAACAAGACACAAGTTTTGGTATGAAGAAAAACATTTTGGCAACCAAAAATGAAATGGTAGATGGGGAAATCAACCCTGGGAGAGAAAAATTGATTTCAGAAAACGTTTATGGCCTTTTTAGGAGCAAAATCACCTCTATAAAGCCCCAAATCATGTATCTCACTTCCCAGCCACTAATTAATACAGAAAATAGTTCCCAGCTATGGAAAGATGAAGGAAATGTACGAAAAACTAAGAGAAAAACGCATAGCTAGCTCCAACTACGTGAGGAAGTGAAACACATGGGTAAGGAATGGAATGGGCACGCATTTCTGGGTGTTTCCTTTCCCCATAAGAAAAAATATGATTTCCCAAATTGATGACTTGCTCAAATACGAAATTGACTTCCATACCTCTCCATTCCCAATGCATTAACTAACTCAACCAACTTTTGGAAGAATTAAATGATTGGGTGCATAAGAAAAAATGGATAGCTAAGAGTTTATGGGTTCTCCCATTGACATTTGGCTTAACAAAATTGGCTCAAGGGTTTGAATAATTTCCCTCCCTATTCCTTGTGAAATGATGCCCCCATCTCTTGTTGCATTGCATAGCTAGTTGTGGGTAATTTTTATTAAATTGCATATTTACATGATGTCTCCATTTATAATGTTCTTGGCTAGCACAAGTGTTATATTTTTATCATTCAAGCAACCATTATGATCTTAGGATCTTTAACTGAGAGAATAACATGCACACCGATAAAACATAAGCATAACACAAGAGACAAGAGACACAAAAGAATTTCCTCGGGGAAACCATAAAGGATAAAACCCCGCAACTTCCTCAGAGATAGAATCAGTGCCAAAAGTAAAACCCAAAAACTTAAAGATGATCCCCCGAGAGGAGTAGTCTCTCTCTTGTCCCAGTGTCTTCTCTCTCACTCATGCGCCCCAATGAGTGTGTGTGTGTGTGTTCTAAATAGATAGAATCACTCTCTATTTATATTCTTCCATTCACTTGGAACCCACTCCATCATGCTGGCCTCACTTAACAATTACTTACTAGAGCTGACATCTCTAGGAGTGTCTAATAACCCTAGTGCGCCACAACTTGTGGGGACTTTTCCTCTTTTGACAAACAAGGAGGTTTATCCTTAACACAATGGTGGGGATTATTGCCTCGAATTACAATGACTCACCTAGGGTCGACTTCACTACGATAGTCTAATAACCATAAGGCCCCACAACTGTGGGGACTTTAACCCTTGACCAATAGGAGGGTTATGCACAATGACTTGACATGACTTTGACATTATAGAAACTTCCCAGAATAAACATTGGGGTATGACATGACTCAATTACATTACAGACACGTCTCAAATTAAACATCGGGGTACAATACATAAGATATACGGATGAATACATTCCGAAGTTACAATTACATCAACACTCCCTCTTAACTAGGAAGGTATTCTCTTGACATAATTTTCATCACTAGTCTTCTTGTCTGGATCATCTCGTCATCTATATCTTCAAGTCATCTTCGTCTTCAATTCATCTTCATCTTCAAGTCATCTTCATCTGGATCTAGATCATCACTCGATCTGGATCATCTCTGGATATCATCACTGGATCTGGATCATCACTCGATCTAGATCATCATCACTGGATTTGGATCATCACTCAATCTAGATCATCATTACTGGATCTAGATCATCACTTGATCTGAATCATCATCACTGGATTTGGAACATCTCTATTGGATCATCATCATGGGTGTTATCTCTTGATTCTTCTCGTCATAGGAATTTCTATAGAGCTAGCCCTTTTTCATGCTGGATGTGGGCCTAGCCACCATGTAGGTATTCACCCAGCACTTAATTCTGATCATTTAGGAACTAACCTATAATCATATCAGAAAGGCATGCCTAGCACTCACATCTGACCATGTGGGAACCAATCCCACAACCCTGTCAGAAAGGCTCATCACTCACATTTGACACATGTGAGGAACCAATCCAACATGCATGTTAAAAAAGGATCAACACTTATATTTGACACATGCGAGGAACCAATCCAACATACATGTTCAAAAAAGGATATGCACTTACATCTAACACATGTGAGGAACCAATCCAACATGCATGTTCAAAAGGGCTCTTCACTTACATCTGACACATGCGAGGAACCAATCCAACATGCATGATCAGAAGGGCGTGCACTCACATCTGACCTGGTAGGAACCAAATCCTACACCCTCACCAAAATGGCCCCCAGTCCCAAACTGAGCTACCTGGTAACTGACTAGGTGCCTCCATTCCCAGAATGGCAGTTTCCATTACATCTATCCTACTCGACGGAATGGCCAACACTCACATATGACATGGGAGGAACCTAATCCTTTAGCCATGATAGAATGGTTCAGCCCTTACGTCTGACCTGCTCGTCAAAATGGCTCTCTCAGTCCCGGACTGAGTGTTCAGCACTCATATTTGAAATGGAAGGAACCAATCCTCTCGCCATGACAAAATGGATTAGCCCTTACATCTGACCATGGAAGGAACCAATCCTCTCACCATGTTAGAATGGCTATGGGACTCATCACTCTCCCTTGGAGGAAACCTCGATTTGGAGAACACCAAGATTCTCCCTGAAGTACTCAAACTTCACCCTAGCCAATGGCTTCGTCAATACATCAGCTATATGTTCCTCCATCGCAACATACTGGAGCTTCACTACTCCCCTCTACACCATATCCCTGATATAGTGATACTTGATCTCGATATGCTTTGACTTGTCATGGAACACTGGATTCTCTGACAACTTCATGCAACTCTGGTTGTCACAATGTATACAAGTAACATCCATATGGAGATCAAATAAATCCAACAGTAGCTTCCGTAGCCATACTACCTCACAAATAGCTAAACAAGCTGCGACATACTCTGCTTCAGCTGTATTCAATGCCACATAGGATTTCTTCCTACTAAACCAAGATATCACACTTGATCCCATATTGAAGCAACACCCTGAAGTGCTCTTCCTATCGATGGCACTGCCTGCCCAATCTTAATCAACATAACCCTCTAGGTTAATCTTCTGATTCACCTTGTACTTGAGCCCATAATCAATTATACCCCTTAGGTACCTTACTGCATGCTTTGCAACCATCAGGTGAACATGTCTCAATGTGTTCACAACAAATAAAATATCTGGTCAGGTACTTCAAGGACCCAATCATCTGACAATACATCATGGCATCAATCGTCTCTGATGAAGTAACAATCGGGTTCGATGCCATAGGTGTGGTCATGCAGTCCATCATCCTAAACCTATTCAAGATCTCTACTGCATACTTCCCTTGTCCACATCTCCATGCCTAGAACGTAGTGTGTCGACACATAGATGGACCATCACTGGTCTTTTTCCTTCAACCTTGAAGCAAAGGTTGGAATCCGCTTTACTCTAAGTAAATCCTAGAGTAATTATTAATCTGTCCATCCTATCGTATCATGTTGAACCTTACGATCTTCTACAGTCACTCCCTCTGAAGCATCATACTCCATGCACTAAAACATTATGTACCGGAGTGACAAGTAGCTTCCTATGCTACTAATATTTTATGTATCCATCTAGAATCACTAGATACCAAGATCCTCTATCTTTAAAAGCATTCTTCTCACACCCATCTTACAGCTTGTCATCCTCTATCAACCTTGTAGCAAAGTAAGATCTTCATCAAGATCCTCATGTATGTGTTATCCCATGGGTGTCTTCTGAACTTGTACAAGGCCTTCTCTAATTTGCACACATGATTCTTCATATCATGTGTCTCAACTCTCACTGGCTGCAAATGTCTCTTTGTAGTCTATGCCTTCTGTGCTACGAATCTTGCCTTGTATCCCACGATGTTTCCATCTACTGCATGATGGAACTATGAACTTCTCTTCATGTATCGATACTTCATCCTAGACATCATTCTTCTTGAACTGGTTTTCCCTTTCTTCTTGGAATATTCTACATCAATGATGTCGCTGCACTCATCATATTATTCTTCGTCTTTGAATTGTCATCACTTGTTCTTCGAAACAAGTCTTCATTCTTCTTTGCTTGTAGGCGATTATGTATGCGATCTTTCCTACAAGTCAAATGCATTTGAATGGTTAGAAAAATTTCATAAGGAATATTCATACTGGAAAATTCTTATGCATAAATATATGATCATGCAACTACTTTAGCCAATACAACATTCATCCATATCTCACGAAACTTTTCTAGATGCCTTCCATCTCTACCAGGACAACATTGAGATTGTGCACTAACCCAATATGTCAGCAAAGAGGTTTCATTCTAGATAAGTAGCAATGGAGAGTTGTATAGCACCATGAGCTACTTACCCATCACATGCATATTAGTAGTATACTGTCATTAATGCAAACATCCTATCATGTATAATACATCAACTGAATATAAACAAATGCATAACAAAACAATATCATGAAATGACAATTGAATACTTATCTTTATTTGTTTCGTGGGTAGACTCCTTCTTGAGTCTTCAGCTTCATCATCTTCTACATTCATAATAGCATCGTTTCTTATCCAAATGCTAAGATAGATAAGAGGTTCTTCAAGAGTTGAGTTCTTCATATTCCTCATCGCTTGAGGGATCTTCTTTCAATGGTGAGAGCTTGATCTTCAATTGCTCCCATATTCTCTTCTCTTCTTATGAGTCGTCCTTCTTCTTCTTCTGAGAGTCTATTGAAGGTAATCACTTCCTCCTAGCACACATTCTTTGCATGAATGAATCCCATGATCCCGGGAGGCCATTCAAGGTGGCTATCACCACTTCTACATTCTTCACTTCTTATTTTACCGCTTCAATTTGTTCTTTTATCTGAGAAACTCTTGTGAAGTAAGACTGGATTGTTTCTACATTTTGAATCTTCGCATTCTTCAGTTGGTTTCTCAGAGTCATCTTTCGATTTATTTTCTTCCCTTCCAACAATTTGGTTAGGGCATCAAACATAGATTTAGGTGTCTTTAGGAAGGACACCTATGGTATGAGGTGATCCTTGATAGAATCAGCAATGATCCTCTTTTCCATTACCAACTTCTTCTTATGTAAGGCCTTTGCCTCATCTCCCTCTGGAACTAGAACCTCCTCATTGATATAGGAGTCCAACTCATTTTCTTCCAAGACCAGGGAGATCCTATACTTCCAAGCTTGGAAGTTATCAGCTCCCTCAAGCTTTTGATTAAGCTTGGTATGATGAGACATCGTAACTAAGAACCTCAAATGAAAATAGAAACAGATTAGATCTTATCGATTTGAGGTGTCCATCATGGTTCTGAAGCTGGCTGATCTAGGGTTTGTTAGAGAAACCCTAATTTTCAAAACTTGGAATCTTTTAGATATGATTGGATAGAAAGATAGATATCTTCAAATGGAGCTGTCCAATGTACTCCTTTTCTGAAATCAGTGGAGGGAAGATCCTAGAATAGGAAGCCGTAGTTTTCCAATTTGTTCTGCATAAATGCCTGTTACTGTTTCTATGGTATCTCCAAAATTACTGATCCTCTGTGTCTAAAACTTTGCATTGATGTAGCTTTGCATGTCCCTATTCCAAGACCATAGGTTTCACCAATTGGGACTTATGATCATTTTCCCAAGGTGACCTGTTACAGGACTGTTCAGAACAACGAAGTTGTACAGATGCCGTCAGAAGTTTAATAAAAAGCGTCGGTTGAGCGTCTCCTTCATGTGTCAGATGTTTGACAGAAGCATTGGAACACCGTCGTAAAAGCGACGCCTATTGGTAGATTTAACAAAAAAAATTGAAAGATTTCACTTAGAAAATTTGATCAGAAAAATAAATTGTATGTTTTTTCAAACTTTTTGCTTAAAACTCCTACTTTAGCTTTGTTAACGCATTCTAATGATGTTAGTAAGTTATGGCATGATATGTTTGGGCATATTAACTTACGTTAATTGCATCAATTAATCAAATAATATGGGATAGTGGGGTTGCCACCTATCCACACTGAGTAATTCTTTGAACTGGTCGGCCTTCATATTTGCATGATGTCATTAATTTTAAAGCCTTTTGTTAGAACAAAACAAAAATAATAATCTGTATGATATTTGGATGTGGATTTGGGTTTTGCGATACTTACATATCTGGCGTCCAAGTTGGAGTAACCACCAGGCCCAAGATTTTGTTGGCCATTTTTTTCAATTCTTGCCTTTGTGGCCTTAGATGTGTCCGAGAGCCTAATTAAGTTTTTAAATACATTATTCGATGTACCAAAATTTATATAAAACTAGTAATAATAAGGCATACCACTACATTTTGGAATGTATTGCATACCTCCCTATTCCACCTAGTGGTATCTTTCCTAATTTTCTCAGGCCCTTCTCTTTTCCATCTTCCACCAGGGCTTTCCACTCCATAGATGGAATCATTAGAGGGAAATCATACCTAGGGTTCTTTTCTAGGTGAACCCTATATTGGTCTCAGACAATCTTCAGATGTTTTCCAGCCTTCTGTAGGACCTTCGATGTATTGAAGGTATCTTTTCCAAACAAACTAGCCAAGCGATTAGTCAGAACATCCTTAAAAGATTTTGGTTGCTTGTTCCACATTGTGAAGATGGTGGCCCCGAAGATATCCAAGGCCAAATCATTCATATGTTTATAAAATATATAATTTCTTGCAAAACATTAATGCCATCATTAGTCAACATTAGAAAATATTATCGGTATATTAGACACAAATTATAAAAACTAAATTGAATAATCTATAATGACTTGGAATCCTCTCTATCTTTATTGGATCTAGTTCTTCACTCACCAAAAATGTACACACTATTGAACCAGTGCTAGTCACACAAGAAGATCCAGGAAATGCTTCCACATCTCTATCTAACCCTACATCCACCCCTTCTTGTGCAACATCTGTTGTGGGTGGGGCAACATCAGTTGCACCCTTCGCTTCCCTCAGGGGTGTCACAGAGCGTGTTGCCGATTTTTGAGTGGACAATATGGGAGGAGTATGTCATGTACATGGAGTGGTTTGGTCACTGGGACCAACATTTCCTTGACCACCACTGATAATCTCCATAATGCGCTATAAATTCAAAACATTGTATTATAAGTTCAATAGCATATAAAACAAATATTATAAAGTTTTTATAAATGAATTTGCATTTTTATTCGATAACTTACATCCACTTGTTTACGTTGCTGTAACAACAATTGAATCCTTTGTCCGAGCCCTTCTGTTAGTGGAACTGCCAATGTCATACAAATCAGTTCCTCATTTTGTTTTTCCCTTTTCCTTTGTAGCACCCTCAACGTGTCTGCAGACTCTCTAATTTTACTATCTATCATCAACGGAGAGACCTCATTCTGTAAAGAGTTTTGAGACAATGTTTCATAAACAGAATCCCCTATTTGCAATTGAAATATATAAAAAATTGCTTAGTCTTTGAAGTAATAGTGTGTGCAAATAATTATATTATGGATTACATCTAGGATTACCTGATGCCTAGAAAAGGGTGTGGTCTGATCAACAGATGGGGATTTACCTCAATCAGCCACCTGCAAAAAAAGTAGAGAACATTATCACAATGAACACAATATGTAAAAGCTAACAAATACAGAGCAAAAATAAACACTATGCTACATGTTTTATATGTGTACATTTTTTAAGTATTTAGAATGTGGAATTACATTTAGGTTTACTGGTTTCCTTGAGGCTCCAGTCGTCTGATCAACAGCTGGGGACTTTTCCCGGTTAACCTGCAAAAAAGGTAGACAACATTACCATCATGAACGCAACCATAAAAATGAAAGAATACATAAAAAAATAAACATTATGTGTCACGATATACATGTTTACAATTTTAAAGTATTTGAAATGGAGAATTACATTAATGTTTGGCTGTTGCCTTGATGTTGTAGACACTGAGAGGGGGGGTGAAATAGTGTAAAGCAATTTTTACAACTTTTCTTGACCTGTCACACTTAACTACCAATTCATCATTTCATTATTCTACCAATCTCATAATCATTTCATAAACTTCATCATTCACATATCATAGCATTTAACTCATCAATAACTATAACACAAAAGAACACCACACCATATAAATTTGTAATCTTTCTATATTAGTTTTGGTTCGGCTACAATCGTTAGGAAAAATCAGCACCTACTGATACATAGAGCACCTACTCTATATCCAGGACCCAGCCTGGTTTTCTTAGACCCTACTAAGAAGGGTTTGAGGTATCCTAACCTCAAAAGAAAGTCAAGCTTGCATTTACATTAAAGCTTATTGTCACATCATCTCATCAATCACTTGTCTCTTTAATCTGTTCTACTGCTGGTCAATATTGTTGATCATCTGCTCAACACTCTAGTCTGCTTTTATGCTGCTCACTGTCAAGTCATCATGGTCTAATCAACAATCTCAGCTTTGCTCATCCACCACTCCTCAAGAAACCTCATCAATCCACATGTCAAGTCTGCTATTGCCATGCCAATTATCATCTAATCATCATGTCTTTTGCTATATATGTATTACTGTTGTATAATCACCATTGTCTGGTTCACTTGGTTGCTGGTCCTGTCTTCTGCTGCAATTTCATCTTCACATTCAATCAATCAAGCATAAACTGTCAAGCTACTTTTCAAGCGGTAGTAAATATGCATAGGACTGTCATTCTCCTACACTCATGTATGTTACTCAAGTTGGTTGTATCATCAACAAATTAGGGCTGTGAATACTAGGGCTATCATCTGAATTCACTTGGACTTCAACGGCCCAGAGTGCCATCATTCAAAATACTTTGTCAACAACTTCTAGGGCTGTCATCATTACTTAGAACTATCATCAGCTTCAACTGAGCATCATTCTTGCACTGTATTCAAACTCTTATTGGGTACTAGGACTGTGTCTTCAATTTGCAGAGCTTGAACTCTAAACAAGTCCTAAAACAAAGACTGGCATTAACACTAAAGATCTTCAATCAGTGTATGACTTGACAAGCCATATGAGTTGTATCATCACTATGCAGACAATATTGTTCACTCACTTCACATAAACCACTGCTACAAAATCCACTGAAAAGATCCACATACTGCTACTACCTCTGGACTTTTCACTTCATCACAATTTCTATGATATCAGGGCTTGACCACAATGCTGTAGCATATCCTTTTAAGAACTTCACCCAAAATTGGACTCTGCAATTTCTGTGTGAAATGTACAATCTCAGCATGAATAAATAAATTGAACATACCTTGTCATGTCTTAGCTTGTCATTAGGATAACTCAGCCTTGGACTAATCACACTCCACACTTAGCTTTGTGTTATCAACCTTCTGGACTGTGTATACAAGCACATCTCTTTCCAGGAAACTAAACCCCAACACACATGTCAAACTGACCTGTGTATCAGCCTTGGACTTGGAAGCATCAAAAATTGATTTGTGGACGAAACTCGGGCCTGTCTACATGCTGAGAAAGACTCCATCCAAATCCCAAGTCTGAACTATGAGCTTCAAAGTTCAAACCCTGTCAAATCGGTCTATGAATTCTCTATTCAAACCATGGACTGTGAGACTGTCCAGAGAAGGCAGCAGTAAAACTGTAGATGATTTCCAATCTCAGTCAATTTCACACAACCTTGAACTGACTTCTGAGATCCCATAGACTCCACATTTAGCTCCAACACCATAGCAAGCTCTGTGTTTCAGCGTGTTTTATCTTTTTCATCCCATGAATTGGTGAATGATCACATAATGAATTGGTGAATGATTCCATGATATGTTAATGATCATAGAATGAGCTAAATGATCATAGCATTAACTCTGCATGATGTTAGCAACCAAGATAGCACAATGGAAGAGCCTCACCGAACTATAGTGAGGACACAAACTCGGAGGGAAGTAAATACTGCTACTTTTGCAGAGAACTTTCTCCGATATTGCAAAAAACCTTCAACGTCTTGTATATTGTGCTGAGATACATCACCGCACCAGACTCTCCAACGTTCAACTCCACACTGATCTACATGTGATCTCCAGCTTACGACTTCAAATACAACTCATTCAACTAAATCGCTGGTTAGAGAAAATCGTTGTATCATTCACAGTTACTTTATGGCAGCGATTGCTTACACATGCCGAACCTGTTTATTGTAGCTTCAAATGGCACCTCCTCTCCATGCTTCTCCAGTGGCCCTCTCTTTTCACAAGAATAGATCTCTTCACTTTTCTTCAAACCGGGGCATGGATACTCTTCAAAATATAGCAGCAAGTGCTCCTAGCTTCAAGAATTTCACTGCTCCTTTACAGAAAATTACATCTTCCTCCTTCGTTGGATGCCCTTGGATAAAAAAAAAAGGGAAAAAGGAGGACAATTCAGACTGCTTCTCCACCGAAAAATTTCCTCAGTCCAGTGAAATTTCCACAGTTGCTGCTCCACTGATTTTTACCTCAGTGCTCCATAGAAATTTTCCACACCACAAATGAGAGCACGAGGGCTCTATTTATACAAATTTTTAACCATATTTTGGGGGCCGACTTGAATTTAAATATATATTTTTTAATTTTTTTATGGGGCCGACTTGTAGATATTGTATGGGCCGACCTGCAATCTTATCTTTTAATTTTAAATATCTAAGCCGACTTGACATATTTGGAGCCGACCTTGCATATTTAGAGAGTTTCAAACAAGATTGTGTTGAATTTACCACGAATTATCTTCAATATGTCAAGGGCTTCTTCCTATGCAAGAGAAAAGTTCTAGAACTATCAAATGTGTGTCCAAGACCCAAGTCTCCATGACCATCGGGTTTTCATGGTCCAAGATGTTACAAACCCTGAGATCTTCATATATCATGTCCATGACCCTTCAAGGATTCCTTTTCAAGGAAAGGGCATCCACCACATGCCAGAGACCATATAAGGTCATCACCATCATAATACATACAAGGGTTTCATCAAAGTGCCATCATGCCATCCAAGTAGTGTGCTCTGTGACCTTTTCCAGGGCATCATGGTCTTCATCAGGGATTCCAAGTCTTCATGGGCTTCTTCATCAAGAAAGGGGCTTTATGAGATTCTTCAACCACCTTAGCCGCGCAAGGGGGCTTCTATGGTCAAGATACATGAAGACATCACATGTGGGGCCAATGCAAGTCCATGTTGGCATCAATGACAATTTCATCAACAATCTCCCCCTTTGTCATTGATGACAACAACTCATGCTCCCCCTATGAGCATGCTCCCCTTTTGTCTGCATCTCTCCCTTTGTCTTCATCTCTCCCCCTTTGGCATCAATGGAAAAGGGTGTCCAAGGGTGAATGTTCCTCAAATAATGAGAGAAGGCCTTCCTCTAACAATAAACCAGTACACCAAGGTGAATTGACCCTATTTAGGGCTTCCAGAACAAACTTGATATTTTCAATGTCACGCTAGGAGCAATGTTGGGCAGTCCTATGGGCATAAACAACTATAGAATAAAGTATGAGAAACAAAAGGAAAATTTTGAGCACTTTGGGAGCATTCTGAAGGTCACAACGAATAGTAAAGCATCTCAAATCAGCTATAATTAGGCCAACTTTAAGATCTGGGCACATTGCAGCAATAAAAGATGATGATCAATGGCAATAGGAGGTGTTCTTTCCAATTCTGGCTGTGAAAACGAGAAATCTGTGGGTGAAAGCAACCCTAAAATCTCATTCATATGCCTTATAGCAACATCCACATGAATTCTGGGCATAAACAAAACTGTCTGGCAGTAAAAAAGGGTATGAAGCAACCCTATTTCACCATCTTGGGCACCCTTGTGCACTTATCTATCACCAAAAAGGCGTACCTCTACATCTGGGCCAAATTCAAGGGTTAAAAGGCAATTCTGGGCATGAATATCCCTATGAAAAGTGGCAAACAATGGAAAAACAGGATTTGAGAAATGTTTGGTTGAATTTGAGGGTTGAAATAAAATTAACAAACAATTTTGGGCACAGATATGGACATAAAGAGCAGGCTTGGGCACTCCAACAGCCTCAAACCTTCATTTTGGGAATAAATAAGGGTTGTTCCAACCTCCTAAACAACAATTTATAGCAGTATCATGAATTTTGGGTGCTTTTTATCCACAAAAGGGGGGGTAAACAAACCTAAATAAAAAAAATACCATTTAATTTCAAACCCTATAAACCAAGTTGGATTATGATTTAGGTGATTCTCGGCAGTATCTTGAAGGAGATCAGTAGAAAATAACAGTCTTTGGTGGCTTTCCTTGCAACCGTAGGTCACAAAACAACCCTAAGAATATCTGGACCTATGCACAAGAGAAGTAACAACTCTAGTTGGTCCTAAAATACCAAGTTTGTTCTGCATTAAGGGCCCCTTTCAGTGCAATGATTCTTCCCAATGTTTGACAGTTTCCCTGTGATTTCCATTACATGATTGCCATCTATAAACCACTATTGTGGTTTCATCATTGCTCCCATTCAAGAACAAAAATGTAGACATGACTTCTCTCCCTACATTAAGTCCACGTGCACATAATGACTAGCTTTGCTACTTCCTAACTTTTCAGTATTCCTTTTGAAAACAAAAGTGAAACATGAAACAATATCCTTACTTTCAGCATCTTGCACAGCTGATGGCTTTGATCGAACTATATAGTACTTTGTTCCCAAAGTAAATATTTTGAGACCTACGAATGAAGGGAAGTGACATGAATGGTTGAAGGACTCCAATGGAGGATGAATTGATGCTCTGTTCTTCCTACCCAACAGTCCTTTTATAATGAAGATTATCCCTAAATTATCATTGATTTGTAGTCTTCTATTGTTCACCCATACTGCTCTATGAAACAAATTTTTATGCCAATATACTATGTATACTCATGATGATGCTTGTTTTCACATATTAATTTTCAACCCTAAGGAAATTCTAACTTGTTTTCCCATACTAGTTTTCAACCCTAAGGAAATCCCATAGTAGAAAGAACCAAAAAAGACTATACCCCACAAATCAAAAGGCTCTTAAATTAACCATATCATGCCTTCCTCAATGATTTGATTAAAACAATGGGATGGAAAAAGGGCAAGGAAACATCAAATATCACTCACACCATTGAATAATTCTAAAGCTAACCAGTTGTCTAAGCCACAAAGGTTATCTTATCCTATTAATTGTAAGAGGGGCAAAAAAAATCAGACACGGTGAAAATTGGCATAAAATGATCAAATAAAAAATGGAGGACATCAAAATACCTAGTACTTGCTTCA
>LPNX010914674.1:3391-19228 GCA_001517045.1 Pseudotsuga menziesii | reverse complement strand
GAGCACTTATCTTGCAAATGAGATGCCCCGAGCAATTAGCTATGTTGTTGCAACGTTCCACCCAACCATAGGCCAGTTGTGCTCATCAATCTCTCAGCACAATAGCCACCCTTGAGCTTAGCATGATTTTCATAAGAACAACAACGTCACACATAGCCAAAAACACACCAAGGTTCAGCCAAGCCAATATATAGTTGGGTTTATCAGGCTGCTAAGGAAGTAGAAATGAAGAATTGCTAAGTTAGTGTGCTCAACCAAAGAGCTATGGACATCTCTACAATATCTATATAGCTTGGCCTCCATAATACCTACACACCCACTGCAAGGAAGTATTCTCTTCACTGTTAAACGGTCCCTCAGGCCATAGCTTCCCTTCCAATGTTCTCTCAAGTGTGCATAGAAGATTAGCCAGCCCCTCTTGATATTTTTATGAGATTCCTCTCTTCACTAGGTTTATCAAGCCGATTCGGGGCCTCTTCCACTCCTAACAGTTCACACAAAAACAATGATTTACAAAACAACAACACACAAGTGCTCGATAAACTATAATTAATGGCAATACATTTACAACAAAAGTATTTAAAGTAACTAATGTGGGAGTCAAAAAATCTACTTTAAGATCCACGTTAACCACTATGCCTATTTGTCATGATGGATCTTAAGCTATTGCAACAAAATCACCATGCGAGAAGACCCTGTCAAGCACCTCAATGTCACTGATTTTCTCAAAAGTTACCGAAAGATCTGTCCAAACAATCCGTGCAGAATCGTCTGGAGTAGACTCATCCCCATGCTCATTCTCTTTCTCTTTCTCTTTATCATTCTTATCTTCATCTTCATCTTCATCTTCACTTACACTTTCCTCTTCATCTTCACTTTCACTTTCACTGTAACTACTAGTGGTGTAGTTAGAATCTGAACCATCTTCATCTTCACTGCAACCACTTGCCACTTTCATGACCATCCCAATAAAACCTTTGGTTTCTCTACATTGCACTATGTCTTTTTTGTAAAGGGGCTTATCGCATTGCATCGTTTGCACTGTTTGAAAATTTTCGGCTGAATCACATATAGCTTTTTCTTCCAAATAGCCTGAAACATCATTAAACTCCAAACTTCTTACGTTCAATGCATAGGAATCAGTACTCTCGTTACTAGCAGAGCTATCCATGGATTTGGATGCATCCAAATATATGTCCTCCATTGATAGCAACCACCAGGCTTCCGACAATTATTTGTTGTGAAACCTATCAATCACAAAATAGTGTACATTTCCTTGGGAAAAACTGATAACATCACCGAAGTTAAGGTTATTTACTAACGTGCTATCAATTAATGGTAAACTATAGTTAATGGCAAGAAATTTACAACTAAAGTATTTTTCTAATTGATTTGACGATCTTGTGGCTGAAATTCTTTATTTTACCATTAAAACTACATGGTTTTTAGTATAAAATTGAATGTTGATATTGTGATGTGTTTGATAAAGAAAACAATATGAAGTTAACTAAAAACTTACCTATAAATTGGCCCCGAATCTGATGAAAAAGTTAAGAAATGAAGGATTCCAATTTGTCGATTCGTACATTCAAAGCCTCTTCTTCCTATAAATGCGACTTTCTTTGGTGGGTTAGAATTTGATCTAATTCAAACGGATATATATATGTATATATATAAAGGTTTTTTTATATTTAAACGTTGGTCATAAATTAAGGGGAGTGAGTTGTTTTATGTTTTCGGATAACACCAACCTCAAAAATTGAGGGGTAAAGTGGTTTATAGTAAAGTGAAATGGCATACTTCAAAGTCAGAAGTTAAGGTAGAACCAGTGTTAAAATTTTATTTTTAATTTAATTTGATTTTGAAGTATGATTTAACTGATTTTTAAGTATGGTTATGAAGACAAGTTAAATAATTTATTTATATTTTTTACCATTTAGAAAAGTATTTACATGTTATTTTGTTCTTATAGGTGTATATTAACCCTTTATTAATTTGAGTTTGTTATTTAATTTCTATTTAATTTATGAGTTTTGTTAAATAGTGGATCAAAGTTGGTTTCAATGGACATTGAAGTTAAATTATCAATCCATAATTTTTATGAGTTAGAAAACTACTTACTTGTCATTTTCTCCTTATAAGTGTACAGTATCCCCGTGTTACAGGCTCTGCCATCATAACCAGGCATCTAGCACCGTGAACATAAACAGAAAATGCATTGAAAGTAAAAACATATGCAAATGCATAATGCAATAATATAAATCATAAGAAAATCTCATTCAAGCATTCAATATGTTCATAATAATTTTTAAAACAATTACATTGCAGAGATTAAAAATACAAATACAAGAGAGCACTTGTCTTGCAAAGGAGATGCCCCGAGCAATTAGCTATGTCGTTGCAACGTTCCACCCAACCATAGGCCAATTGTGCTCATCAATCTCTCAACACAATTGCCACCCCTGAGCTAGGCATGATTTGCATAAGAACAACAACGCCACACATAGCCAAAAACACACCAAGGTTCAGCCAAGCCAATATATAGTTGGGTTTATCAGGCTGCTAAGGCAGTGGAAATGAAGAATTGCTAAGTTAGTGTGCTCAACCAAAGAACTATGGACACCTCTACAAGATCTATATAGCTTGGCCTCTAGAATACCTACACACCCAACGCAAGGAACTATTCTCTTCACTGTTACACGGTCCCTCAGGCCATAGCTTCCCTTCCAGTGTTCTCTCAAGTGTGCATAGAAGATTAGCCAGCCCCTCTTGATATTTTTATGAGATTCCTCTCTTCACTAGGTTTATCAAGCTGATTTGGGGCCTCTTCCACTCCTAATATTTCACACCATAATAATGATTCACAAAAAAACAACACACGAGTGCTCAGTATGAAGAAAAATGTTTTGGCAACCAAAAATGAAATGGTAGATGGGAAAATCAACCCTCGGAGAGCAAATTCAATTTCAGAAAATGTTTATGGCCTTTTGAAAGAGGAAAGAAGTTGCAAAGAAGAACGTAATGTAGAATTGTATATTTTATATAATGTAGAAGATGTATTACATAATAGGACCCCGGTAATTTATACCATGAATGGGGAAGAGAGGTGACTTGTCAAGTCACCTCTTAATTTATTTACATTAATTAACCTAGCTTAATAATTAAATTTGGCTTTTGTTACATTTCCTTCTCCTTAAGGAAGCTTTGTCCTCAAAACTTATTTGACGACAATGACTACGTGAACTATCACAACATCTCTTATGTGGATATCTGTATCAGTTGTTATTGGCAGGTTTTGTCCTTTGTTCTATTTCGATTATGGGTTCAATTTTTCTATTGTTGGGAGTGCCATAGATAATTCTTGAAACACCTTGCTATGTTTTCAAATCAGCTCTTGTGTCTCTGGTTGTTTTTCCATATCTCCTTCACTTGTTAGAACTTCCATTTCTTGACATTGAGGTATGTACGTTGGTGTATCTTTCCAATGTAGATTTTCCATCTGATGTGATGTAACCAGTTGTGTTGGAGGTGGTTGGTTCCCATATAATTTGTGTGTTTTCCCGAACTCATGGAATTCAATAAAATGTTCTTGGTGATTTGTAGAGTATGTACCCAAGGTTTGTAACCATTTTATTCCTAATACTACATCGATTCCTCCCAGTGGTACCGCAAGGAAATATGACTCTAAGTTATATTCTTGCATTTGTAACTTAACCTTGTGACATTTCCCCACATTGTCAATCCTCTTGCCATCTCCTCCCATAACCTTCATGTTAGGTATTGGACGAATAAATAGGTTAAATAATTTAGCAAGGTTGACATTAACGAAGTTATGGGTGTTTCCAGAGTCAATGAGAACTATGACTTTATTAATTTTTATATGCCCTTTAATCTTCAATGTTTGCGGTTGGGCGATTCCAGTAATAGTAGCTAATGAGATTTGTGGGGAGTCGTCCTTGATTCCTAGGTGGTAGTTGTGTTGGCTATTCACATCGTTCTCCATTGGTTCATTGACTTCTAGCTCTGCTTCACAAGCATATAATTTCTTATGTAAGCATATGTGATTAGGATCCCATTTATCCCCACAGAACTTACATTTTCTTTCTTTTATTCTCTTGGCCTCTAAATTGGGCTTTGTTCCTTCCCTAAGTTGAGTCGGTGTATACCTCAGATTTCCTGTGTATCCTGATTGGAGGGGGTTCTTTTTGGGGTCGTCTTGGTCAACAATTGTATGGACGGATTTGCTTTCAATAATACTGGCTTTACATCGTGCTTCCTCCATGGTAGAGATGTTGTGTAACTCTAGTTCATCATGGATGTGTTGTTTTAGACTGTGTATATAGGTCTGTAGTTTTTGGTCATTGGTTAACTCTGGGACTTGAGTTGACAACTCTTCCCAGTCATAGGTGTACTCATTGACACTTTTTTTTTGTTGTAACCTTGTGATCTTGGCAAAGAAGTCTTTTTCTTCAACGCCTTGGAATATTTTGATGTATGGAGGCGTATTTAATTTTCTCACCATCGTAATGGATGTTGTGGATGTCTAGGTATTCCTTGGCTTTCTTAATAAACGCTGTCATTCATCCCCATCGTATTTGGGTAACTCGACTTTCACTCGTATTTGGCGTCCTTGTGTATATGCGTTAGAGGATGACATGTTGAATAGAGGATCTGACTGCTCTGTAGTTCTGGGAGAGTTTGGTTGTAGGTCATTCGAGATTTGTAATCTATCCAAGATGGTGGTTAAAAGTGGTTGATTTTTATTTTGGTCTTCCTGTAGAGTGAGAAATCTATTCTCAATTCGTGACGTAAATTGTGTCCACTTTGATGTCAATTTGTCACTCATTTGTTTGATCTTTCCATGTAGTTCCTCATGGTTCTTGTTAATTTTCTCATTGATTTGATCGAACCAAGCATCCGTTGATCTGGTGATTGCTGGAATTTTCTTGGCGCTAAACGTCGATTTATTTTTATTCAATGTACGATGCTAGCTCGCCATGATTCTCTCTCTATTTTTTTTATAATTATAATAATAATTATTATTATAATGTAGTTTTTTTATATTAAATAATAATATTAATAATATTAATAAATGTATTATTAATAAATATTATTAATATTAAAAAATTTATTTAAAAAAAAATTTAACATGGATGAGTGGCCGAAGGAGAGCAACGATGATGGTCGGGGAAGGATGGAGCAGAGGTGGGGGTGGAGCAGGCGGTGTGGAGGGTGATGGAGGCGGCGGAAGGGAGAACGACATGGATGGTGATGGGGGTGGCATGGACGGAGAGCAGTATGGAGGGTGATGGAGGGGGTATGGTGAGCGGCAGATGATGCCGGATGGAGGATATGGAGAGGGGTTCCCGATGGACGAGTGGACATGCAGGGAGCAGGTGAGAATGGGGGAGGATGGAGAGAGGCGGGAGGGGTGTGGTGGATGGAGAGGATATTGCATTCCCCTCCCCCTTACATTAGCACTGTCCTTGGTGCTCTTCAAAATTGAACAAAAACATATGTGTGACTCTCATGGCATCCTCCACCTCCCATGTAGCCTCATCAGGACCGTAGTGCTTCCATTGTACCTTTACCTGCAGGTTCAATAGCTCGATTCTAGACCAATGTTACCATCTTGTCTAGGATGTCCAATGGCTCGATTTGGAACTCTCCCGTGTGGCCCCCCTGGATCACATCCCAATTAATCACTTAGTTAGGATCATATACATATTTCTTAAGCAAAGAGACATAAAAAACATTATGCCTAGTTCTAGCAGGCAATGAAAGTATATATGCAACTGGACCTATTCTTTCAAGCACCTCAACTGGCCGACAATATCTAGGTGATAGCTTGGCACAACTTCTAAGCTTCAAGGAACTCTTCCTTGGCCTCACTCTAAGATAAACATGATCCCCAACGATGAAATCCTTATGCAATATATGCTTATCTGCATAGCTCTTCTATCTATCTCAGGTTGATTTCAGAATCTGAACCACCTGCCACTTTCATGACCATCCTAATTAAACCTTTGGTTTCTCTACATTGGACTATGTCTTTTTTGTAAAGCCGCTTACCGCATTGCATTGTTTGAACTGTTTGAAAATTTTCAGCTTAATCACATATAGCGTTTTCTTCCAAACAACCTGAAACATCATTAAACTCCAAACTTCTTACGTTCGATGCATAGGAATCAGTACTCACATTACGCGTACAGCTATCCATGTATTTGGATGTGTCCAAATGAATGTCCTCTATTGAAAGCAACCACCAAGATTCTAGTAGTACAACAACAATTAATTGCTGTGAAACCTATGAATCACAAAATACTGTATTTCCTTGAGGAAAAATGATAACATCACCGAAGTTAAGGTTATTTACTAACATGCTATCAATTAATGGCAGGACATTTACAACTAAAGTATTTTTCTAATTGATTTAACGATCTTGTGGCTGAAATTCTTTATTTTACCATTAAAACTGCACCGTTTTAGTATCAAATTGAATGTTGATACTGTGATGTGTTTGATAAAGTAAACAATCTAAATTTAACTAAAAACTTACCTGTAAATTGGGCCCGAATCTGATGAAAAAGTGAATAAATGAAGGATTCCAATTTCCTGATTCTTACACTCAAAGCCTCTTTTTCCTGTAAATGTGACTTTCTTTGGTGGGTTAGCATTTGATCTAATTAAAACATATATATATATATATATAAAGGTTTTTTATATTTAAATGTTGTCTGTTAGAAATGACAGTGAACGTTGGTCATAAATTAAAGGGGAAGTGAGTTGTTTTATGTTTTCGGATAACACCAACCTCAAAAATTGAGGGGTAAAGTGGTTTATTGTAAAGTGAAATGGCATACTTCAAAGTGAGAAGTAAACGTAGAACCAATGTTAAAATTTATTTTTAATTTAATTTGATTTTGAAGTGTGATTTAATTGATTTTTAAGTATGGTTATGAACAAAAGTTAAATAATTATTTCTATTTTTTTACCAGTTAGAAAAGTATTTACATGCTATTTTTTTTATAGGTGTATCTTAACCCTTTCTTAATTTGAGTTTGTTATTTAATTTCTTATTAACTTATGGATTTTTGTTAATTAGTGAATCAAAGTTGGTTTCAATGGACATTGAAGTTAAATTATCAATCCATAATTTTTATGAGTTAGAAACTACTTACTTGTCATTTTCTCCTTATAAGTGTAATTTATCCGCTTGTCATGGGTGCTGCCATCATAACCAGGCATCTAGCCCCGTGAACATAAACAGAAAATGCATTGAAAGTAAAAACATATGCAGATGCATAATGCAATAATATACATCATAAGAAAATCTCATTCAAGCATTCCATATGTTCATAATAATTTTTAAAACAATTACATTGCACAAATTAAAAATACAATTACAAAAGAGCACTTATCTTGCAAATGAGATGCCCCGAGCAATTAGCTATGTCGTTGCAACGTTCCACCCAACCATAGGCTAGGTGTGCTCATCAATCTCTCAGCACAACAGCCACCCCTGAGCTGGGCATGATTTCTATAAGAACAACAACGTCACAGATAGCCAAAAACACACAAAGGTTTAGCCAAGCCAATATATAGTTGGGTTTATCAGGCTGCTGAGGCAAGGGAAATGAAGAATTGTTAAGTTAGTGTGCTCAACCAAAGAGATATGGACACCTCTACAAGATATATCTATATTTTCCTCCACAATACCTACACACCCAATGCAAGGAAGTATTCTCTTCACTGCTACATAGTCCCTCAGGCCATAGCTTCCCTTCCATTGTTCTCTCAAGTGTGCATAGAAGATTAGCCAGCCCCTCTTGATATTTTTATGATATTTCTCTCTTCACTAGGTTTATCAAGCCAATTCGGGGCCTCTTCCACTTCTAACAGTTCACACCAAAACAATGATTCACAAAACAATAACAAACAAGTGCTTGGCATGAAGAAAAACATTTTGGCAACCAAAAATGAAATGGTAGATGGGAAAATCAACCCTCAGAGAGAAAATTCGGTTTCAGAAAATGTTTATGGCCTTTGCAGGAGCAAATATGACCTCTATAAACCCCCGAATCGTGTATCTCTCTTACAAACCACTTAGCAATACAAAAATGGGTTCTGATCCATGGAAAGATGAAGGAAATGCAGGAAAACGTGAGGGAAAAACGTCTTGCTAGCTCCAGTTGCATGAGGAAGTGAAACGCATGGGTAAGGAATGGAACGGGCACACATTTCTCAGTGTTTTCTTTCCCCATATGAAAAAATATGATTTCCCAAATTGATGGCTTTCCCCAATACGAAATTGATTGCCATACCTCTCCATTCCCAATGCATTAACTGCATCAACCAACTTCTGGAAGAATTAAATTATTGAGTGCATAAGACAAAATGGGTAGCTGAGATTTTATGGGTTCTCCCATTGACATTTGACTTAACACTATTGGCTCAAGGGTTTGAATAATTTCCCTCCCTATGCCTTGTGAAATCATGCCCCCATCTCTCATTGCATTGCATAGCTAATTGTGGATATTTTTTATTAAATTGGATATTTACATGATATCTCCATTTATAATGTTCCTGGCTAGCACGAGAACCATAGGTATTGATTTTAGTTGCTGATACATAAACCATTAAATCAATGGCAGGGCCTTGGCCTTGGCTCGTCAACATGATTTAGTAGTGATATTTACATTAGGTACAATTTAATGCAATAGGGGTCAAAATTGAGATATTACATTCCCCTCCCCCTTACATTAGAAATTTCCTTGGTGCTCTTCAAAATTGAACAAAAAAATGTGTGACTCTCATGGCATCTTCCAGCTCCCTTGTATCCTCATCAGGACCATAGTCCTTCCATTGCACCATTACCTGCAGGTCCAATGGCTTGATTCTAGACCATTGTTACCGTCTTGTCTAGGATGTGAAATGGATCAGTTTGGAACTCTCCCTTGGGTCCTCCTTGGATCACACCCCAATTAATGACATGGTTAGGATCATGTACATATTTCTTAAGTAAAGAGACATAAAAAAAATTATGCCTCTAGTGCTAGCAGGCAATGCAATTCTATATTCAATTGTCCCTATTCTTTCAAGCACCTCAAATGGCCCACAATATCTAGGTGATAGCTTGGCACAACTTCTAAGCTTCAAGGAACTCTTCCTTGGCCTCACTCTAAGATAAACATGATCCCCAACAATGAACTCCTTATGCACTATATGCTTATTTGCATAGATCTTCTATCTATCTCAGGATGCTTTCAAGTTCTTCTTGATCTTTGTAACCTCTTGTTCCATTTTCTTAAGAAATTATGGACCAAGCACAATTCTCTTCACTGGATTATCCCAAGTCACTAGTGTACAACACTTATTCCATATAAATCCTCCTATGGATTCATTCCCAACAATGCTTGCTATGCGTTATTATATGAAAACTCTACTAAGCGTAAATAGTTCTCCCACTTGGATGGTTTGTCCATTACATACATGTGAACCATGGCTTCAAGCACCTGATTTACTCTCTATGTTTTTCCATCGGTTTAAGGATGGTTTGCGGTGCTAAATTTCATATTTGTACCCAAATCTACAAAGACCCTTCCAAAAATTTGAAGTAAACTTGGTATCCCTATCAGAAATTATTGCCTTAGGCAATCCATGCAATCTAAAAATTTCCTTCATGAAAATCTTTGCAATGGCATCAGCTTTATACGTGGACTTTACCAGCATAAAATGTGATGCCTTTGTTAACTTGTCCACCACAACCAAGATCGAATCATGTTGTCTCATACTCATTGGAAACCCTGTAATAAAATCCATGGAAATGACTTCCCATTTACATTCTGGGATTGGCAATAGTTGTAACAATCCTATTGTGTGTTGATGTTCAACCTTCACCTACTGACATTTCATGCACATAGAAACATACTCAACGATTTCCTTTTCATTCCCGAACAAAATACTGCTTTCTGGCTGTAGCAATTGTTTTTTGATATCCTGGGTGACCAGAATATGGAGCTTGATGGATTTTATCTATAACAATCCTCCTCAAGTCTGCCACATTAGGAATAGAAATTCTATTATTATAAGGATTTCATCTCCTTCCAATTGATATCCTTTGTACTTCCTTTCAAGGTTTTGCTGCTGCAACTTGTCCTTTATCTGCAAGTACACTTGATCCTTGACAATATGGTTAATAATCTGCTGCCTCAAATTTGGTTGGAAAGTACTAAGATATGCCACATGCATTTCATGTACCTTCCTGCTAAGTGCATCATCCACCTTGTTTTCTTTTTATTTTATGTGTTTGATTTCAAAATAAACTTCACACAAAAATTCCAACCATGTAGCTTTCCTAGCATTTAAAGTTGGTTGATCAAACAAGTATTTCAAACCACAATGGTCTGTCCTTAGCTCAAATTCCCTTCCCATTAAGTAATGTCTCCACATCTTTAGAGCATGTACTATGGGTCCAAGTTCTAAATCTTGCATAGCATAGTTCTTCTCATGCTCCTTCAAGTTTCTTGACTCATATCCTATCACGTGGTTGTCTTGAATAAGAACTCTTCCAAGTCCTTGATTACATGCATCGGTACACACCACAAAGTATATTTTTGGGTCTACAGTTTTCAAAATTGGTGCACGCGTAAGAAAATTCTTCAACCGTTGGAAGATTTCCTCACATATTGGTGTCTATTCAAGATTTATCCCCTTCTTTTGCAAGGAAGTGATTGAATGTGCGACCTTAAAGAATACTTCAAAACATTGAATTTTCACCTTATCATCTCGAATGTACCTGACATACCTCAATAATTCCGAGAATTTGTTTGCATATTCTTCAACAATTTTCCCAATTTCAGCTCATGGAACTTTTAATCTTACCATCATAGTACCTACCAGAGAGGTACTTCTGCTTGAAATATTTATTGAACTACTTCCAGACAATCATTCTTTAATTGATCTTCTTCACTAGCCTTAGGTGCTCTTGCCATATATATGATCTTCTAGTTAAGTTGAAGATGGATACCCTTTCCTTCATATTTATAGAGTAGTCCTAGACTTGGAAATACTTTCTCATTCCAAGAAGCCAAGCTTCATCTTCTTGACCATATTTTACCTCACCATCAAATGTAGTTGGATTTTCCTTCTTAAATTCTCCATGTGAATTGTTCTTGTAATGCCTCTTCATCTTACTCCTGTGACATGAAGAGATTGAACCCCCAATGGATTATTCAGAGTTAGATGATCTACTAGAATATATTTCTGGAGTATATGTTCTATCTCTAGAAACTCTTCTTGAGCTATTAGACCTCTTGTGGGAATTTCTCCTTCAGCTACTCCTACTCCCTTCTAGATTTGTTGTCTAATGCCCAAAGTTTATCTTCCTTTAGATGTCTATCAAACTTTGTAGCATGGATGTGTTCATATGATTTTTTTTCTTTCTGATATTTAATCATCCTTTCATTATCTTCTCTGCAACTTTGCAACTCCACCCTTAGTTGGCTCCTCACGTTGGCCACAATATATGGTGGAGTTTCTTGATTTCTTCTCCCATTGGATTTTGTTTCAGCATTCTCAACCTGTATGTTTTCTCCCATGGAATCTATCTTGGCCTAATAGGGATCCTGTGCATCATTCATGGTGTTAATCTTCTTGTCCCAACCAAGACCAAAATTTTCCAAACTTCACTATGTTGAATGTTTCCTTTTCAGTGACTATGATTATGAAAAATGTGTTCATAAACACAATTATTAGCTGCATGATATTCTCAGAAATATATACATTACTTTCCTGTATTTGGGAAAATCCTATATTGACAACTTGTCAAAATATATACTTTTTCTCACAATCAACGACTGTCTCACAGGGACGACGGGGGTCAAGGGGGCTTACCCTTTGTGGATTCCCTTTTTAATTTTTGATTTAACAAAATCTGGCGCATAATTTCACAACCATTTTTCAATTTTATGGCACCTCCAAATCCCACTAAAAATTTGTTGAATTATCTATTTCGGCGAACTTACCATTTTCCTTTGATCGACGAACTCATCGATTTTCTCAGACATATCGATGAAAATCACCTTTTTCTTCCAATATATTGGCAAAACTTGCAAATTTGTTATGATATGTATCGACGCCCACTCACATTGTTGTGCCGATCAGAAAAAATCATCCTTTTCTTTCGATGTATCGACAAAAATTAGATTTTTCTTTCGACGTATCGACAAAACTCAACTTTTTCTTTCGATGTATCAACAAAAATCACCAAGTTTTTCTAACACGTATTGACAAACTCAACAAATCTTGCCAACATCATAATTTCAAACACTTAGAAAAATTTTGAATTTTTTTTCTTTTTTTCTCGGAAAACTCACCAGTTTCTTCCAACATGTATCAACGAACTCGCCAAATTTTGATGCCATAGAAATTTTCAAAAACAGTTAGAAAATTTGTTTTCTTTCTTTTTGATATCAGTGAAACTCATCCTTTCACACCCATTAGAGGAATTGTGGGGTCTAAAATGGGCCTCCTAAGTAAAATAATAAAATAATAGTTAAAATAATAAAATAATGGTTAAAATAATAAAATAATATTAATTAGTTTTGGAGGAAGAAACAAAAAAACTACTTTTTGTGTTCGTATTTTTGACATATCTCCCTGTGTTTTTACTCAAATTTCGATCGGGAGAGCTCGTTGGATGTGGAATTTGATTCCGCATCCAACGAGTACCCACACTACATACATTTGATAGACCCCGCTACCCCAAAAGTAAGAAATACCTGAAAAAACGTGATGATGACATCATCATCACGTTTTTTCAGGTATTTCTTGTTTTTAGGGTGGAGAGGTCCGTCAAAAGTATGCAGTGTGGGTACTCGTTGGATGCGGAATCAAATTCTGCATCCAACGAGCTCTCCCGATCGAAATTTGAGTAAAAACACAATGAGATATGTCGAAAATACGAACAAAAAAAGTAGTTTTTTTTAATGACAAATATGCCAATTCAACCATTATGGTTGACTTATTTTATTGAAATTCTATTGGTTCTTGAATTCCAACTCACAAAAACTTATTTTGGCACGTTTTCTTATAAGGCCCATTTTAGACCCCAAATTTCCTCTAATGGACATGTATCACCACAACTTTGTCGAAAACTCAACCAACTCAGCCAACACATATCACCGCAATCTTGTCGTCACAACTCAGTCAACATAGAAATTTTGAAAAGACTTTGAATAATTTTGAAATTTTTTATGTCTTTCTCTACTGACTAGTGCTCAATCGGGGGTAATATTACCTCTATCAACTATTCACTTTTCCCATTTAGTTCCAATTATGTAACCTTTTGGATCTTATACTACACTGTCATGTCCCCTCCCCTCTCGCCGTGGAGAGGATGCGATGATGTGCGTGTTGCCATCATAACCGAGAATATAGTCCCATGTACATAAGCAGAAAATGAATTGAAACTAAAAACATATGCAAATACATAATGCAATAATATACAACGGAAGAAAATCTCATTCACGCATTCAATATGTTCATAATAATTTTTAAAACAATTACAGTGCAAAGATTAAATACAAATACAAGAGAGCACTTATCTTGCAAATGAGTTTACTCGTGCAACTAGCTATGTTCATAGGCTAGTTATGCTCATCAATCTATCAACACAATTAACACCCTCGATTTGGGCATGATTTCCACAAGGAATAAGGGAACAACTAGGTCACACATAGCCAAAAAAAAACCAAGATTCAGCCAAACCAATCTATAGTTGGGTTTATTAGGCTGCTAAGGAAGTGGAAAGGAAGAATTGCTAAGCTAGTGAGCTCAACCATAGAGCTATGGACACCTCTACAATATCTATCTAGATTGGCCTTCACAATACTACACACCCAAAACAAGGAAGTATTCCCTTCACTGCTACATAGTCCCTCAGGCCATACCTTCCCTTCCAGTGTTCTCTCAAGTGTGAATAGAGGATTAACCAACCCCTCTTGATCTTTCTGTGATTTTCCTCTCTTAACTAGGTTTATCAAGCCAATTCTAGGCATCTTCCACTCCTAACAGTTCATACCAAAACAAGGATTCATAGAACAACTATAAATTTGAGCATATAGACAAAAAAACAACTCACAAAGAAGATCTCACAGTTTACTCAGCAATTGAAGAATGAAACAGTGCAAAAGGCTTGCAGCTGTGAATGCTTTCATTAATCAAAAAGTAATCCAGATGATAATTACAATGAAGTAAAATGGCTTTAATAGCCACAAGCAATTCGAATCCACATGAGGAAGTTTGAATTGATTAGACTCTACTTGAATGTAGGTAACCAAGACCTTGTCTAAATCACTATTGAAGGACCCAGTAGTTAACTGTCCTTGTCTAAACCATAACCAGAGTTCATCGGAGCTCTAAAACACAACTCAAGTGTTACATTTAGTGTTGACTAATGGTTAATTGACTGTGGTAGGTGAGAAATGCACCCCACATGTGTGCAGTCAAGTAAACCTAGCGCTAACTGAATGTAGAGGACTAGAACTGAATGTAACTGACTCCTAACTTAGCTTGACTAGTCATTAACTGAAGTGAACTGACCTTGGTTGGTTTCGGCACTCCCAGTGGCTTCCTAAATTATAGGGATTGATCTAGGAGACTCCTAAAATTATGCAATCAAGTGAAATAAGTGGTAGTGAGCCTCAATTAGTGTTCCCCACACTTTAGTAACTAAAACATGTGCCCCAATCAGGTCAAGTGGACTCAATGGTGTTAATGACTATAAATAGACTGGATGGACTCCCGATTTAGACATATGACCAAATTTGGACAAGGGAGGATTAATAATCCTAACACCCCCCCTGAATGATAACTTGGACAATCTGTGGGCCTTGGTAACTAATACCATAGGTCACCCATTACATCAAGTAAAATAAGGTAACTGCTCAAAAACAAGGTGCCGGGGAAAAACCACAGGGGAAAAAAACCCCCCTTCTAATTAAGCAGGTAGAATCAGGATCAATATGGTTCTTCTGTGCACAGGTATCCTGGGGCCTAGCATGTGAACCTCTCCATCATTATGTCTGGGGGAATCTTCCTCTTTGGAAGAAGAATGATATGCTCAACTAAATCAGAAATATAGACAGCTACCGGATGAAGACTGGACCCATGTAGAGCAACTAAAGTCAACTGAAAAGTGAGAACAGGTTCTTGAGAATTCATAGAATGTCAGGAACACTGAAGAAACTGATATGTTGCAGCCATGAAAAGCAAGCCATGAGTGGTAGGAACAGCCCCAAGTGTTAGGAGCAGGTGTCTAGGCGGATGCAGAAAATATTCCTCTTTACTAGTTCTGTGAGGAGATGAGCATGTGATCAATGATAGAGAAGCACTGGGACTATTGAGAGTGAATGCTTGAGCTCCATAGTCTGATATAGCTTCTGAAATAGATAATGAATCACATAATAAAATATCATCAACCTCATATGAGCAAACTAACACCAAATCCCCATCAGCAGTTTTGAAGAGAGAGTGCGGTACTTGATTTTTCACACCGAAATTGGTGAGAGATGTTAGAATAATCAACCCATAGTATTTACCCACTTAGACATTATTTCATTTATTTTGTCTTATTTTCCTAGTCCATGAGTCCCACCATGTGCAAGTTGCTAATTGCCTATCCATAGAGGTCAAACTTGCCATTATTGACTCATGGAGCGCTTGGGAAAGCCTTGGGAATCAAATCTGCTTTATTCCTGGCCTCCTAGGTGCCCATCTGCTTTTTCTACTTTATTCCCTGCTTTTTCAGTGTTTTAAGGCACATAGGAAAGAAAG
>LPNX010914632.1:2217-25706 GCA_001517045.1 Pseudotsuga menziesii | reverse complement strand
AAATGCTTTATGCACTTATCATTTGATCTACTATTTGCAACTTGTACCCACCTATTCCAAGACACACTTTGGGAGCTATGTGGACATCGATATTTTTTTTTTTCTTGGTGTTGTGTTTACCAGCAAATCCCACATTATATAAAAAATAAGCTTTTTGAAATAAAACTGTTTTAAAAGGAAGCACAATTAGATACTTTTTTAGCTGGAGGATGCTGATACTCTGGGAGATGAACTTCAGATAATAGCTTCTCCAAACTTTTCCTTTGTATTTCTAATTCAAGTGGCTTATGGCCCTTCATGTACTAACTTTTGAGAAATAGTGCAGATTCACAAAAACTCAAGATTGCACCAAAACACATAACACTATAGAATAATGCACTTCATTAAGCACCAGGGGAAAAAACCCAAAAATAAACATTAATTCAAGATAACCTTCTGTAAATATAAATTCAATATAACAAAATAGCAAGGTAAAAATGTACATACCCTCAAGTCTTAGTCATTTGTCTTTACACTAGCATTGATTACTGACGTGTTTTCTCCCCCTCTTGCTTCTTGCAATAAGCACCACTGATATTTCTCTCAAGTATTCTCAATTTTTTTCATGGACATGAGTAAACACTACTGAAACAACACTGCATAACAAGTATTTGCAACTATTATGAAAGGTAAACAGATCCATCCATCATGTAACACATTCACAATACATGGAATATATGACTGCTCAGAGTAGTTCTATCTATAAATATATACTCAACATAACTTAAATTTACATTAGGTGCACTACCAACATAAAGAATTAAACCAAGACCATGGCCACACAACAGAACATAAATCATAATAAAGTAATGTTCGCACACTAAAGATTTTCATTGACCCAAAATTATGCACAAAAATAAGCATGTTTCAAAGGTTGACAACAACAAAAAGACATGTTCTAGAATGATATTTTTTTTTTGAAGACATCAAAATAGTCATAAATAGTCATTCTATCAAAAATCCTCTCCAAAGACATCAAAATAGTCATAAATAAATGTAAAGGAGGTCATGGGTCCTCAAATTTGGTACTTGGGTAGACAGTGGCATTCCATAAAATTACAGATCCAATTCCCCAGTTGGATAAATATCCAAGTTTTTTAATAACTAACGCAATGTGTTTTTAGCCCCCATTGAAGAATTAATGCTACAAGAACCTGCAGATCTTTAACTTTCATATCTATCGCACGTTGTAGTACTAACACTAAGGATTCGTATTTGGTGGTATTATATATTATAATCGAGGCGGTGGTGAAACGAGAAACGTTGCTTAAATCGCTGGTGAAACAACTGGATCTTCTTCTTGAATAGTGACTGGAAATGGAACAACTGAGTTTGCCTTTGCGCTTTCTCCTACCTTTTCCCTAGCCCTTGGTTTTGCTCAGTCAACCAGATATATAACTAAATAGTATTAGTATTATTACTAACTAAGTCCCAAATTTTACTTAACACCCACTAGATAATAAATAATGAAAGCATGTGTGCCTAAACATGAAATGAAAAAATGAAACGGGAAACTAGGTCTAAAGGTTACAGGGATAAGAAACAATGTTGGGTTTCAGACATGGGGTATAGGGTTTTAAGCTACCCAATGACACAAGGTTTGATAGGTATGTCTGACAACGTGGATAGAAAAAATGGCCATTATCCCTCACTATAAATGGCTTGGAGTGACCAAAACCGGAAAATATTTCTAAATCTACCCCCATAAAAGATTCCACCCACAAGCATAAGCGCCTCCTGAAAGAATCAACTTTAACGAGTTTTTTGAAGGAATTTCCATAACGAAACCTTAATTTATTCAAGACTGTAGTAAAACCCATGGGATCCTTATAAGTAAGAGATAAATGCAATCCAAAATTCATGCTGAAATGAACAATCGAGGCAACGAAAAATCAAGTTAACCAAAGACCTTCATCTATGCAAATGGGAATAAATTGGAAATTACATTTAACAAAAAAAATGGGAATCATTTGATGAACCTACCTCTGGTAACTGGATTCCCAATTTCTATTGTAGATGATCCATAAATTATTCTCAACTGATCTAGGCATGTGTATCAAATTTTCACGCTGTCATTCCAAATATTATTATGCCATTTTTTTTAGTTTTTCTTTAGGCAAGGGTTTAATGTCAACATGGAAACTCCATTATGAATGAGTATAGTCCACTATTTTTTTTTTATGTTTTTATTAAAGGGGGCAAATTTTAATGCTAAGATCCCTTCTTTTAATATGGCATCTCCATCGATGGCTTTTATATTGAATTATTCTCCATGTCATTACTTGGAGTTTGAGGTTTATTTTCATTTTGGATAATTAAGTTTATTTTAATTTGGAGTATATTAAAATTTAATTGAAATTTTACTTTATTAGGTAAAAGACAATTCCATCAAGTATCTACAAAAAGATACATCCCTAACCTCCAGATTTAGCACATAGTTCTATTGAAATCATCACTAAGCATAATATTTAGCTGTTCACCTCAAAAAAGAAACCTATGTATTTTAACCTCAACTTCAAAAAGGATTTCTTATATCCATGTTTTCTTTAAACTAATTGTCAAAGTTCTCTTAAAGGGATGTAGGGCTGATTCTTATAAAAAGAAAATATGAAAGAAATAAATTAAACCAATATCTACTAATGAACAAATTAGGTCAATGGTACTAATAAATACAACAAATAATAGTATTAAAATAAGTAGTGCATAGGGCATATATTCCCAAAAGAAAAAAGAAAAAGGATAATATAATGACAAAATTGAGGTAGATCATTAATGGATAAAACCTCTGTAATATAAGACATTCCTGAAGGTGAAAACAATTGAAGCATGCCTGATAACCAGTAGAAATCTCAAAATAAAACACAAGAGCTTCCCTTAATGTGTCTAATTCTAACCACAAGTCAGTTTGGCTATCTTATAGATTACCCCATGTATGAATGCTCTCTTAGAAAGCCTCTTATCTACATAATTTGGGAGTATACCCAATCTTCCCTATTGGTGCTGGAAAGGTCTAGACTGATCCAACTGCAATATCCCATTTATTTCTAGGTCCCTCAACTCCTATGTAGCGCATAGAATACTTTATCCTAATCTTACCTATTTGTTTTGAGAATAGAAAACCTGAGATTGAATTAAGAGGATCCTCCAATCATCTCCCAAATACCAAGGGCCCTTGATATGCCCAATGTGCAAACATGTTTGTAATTGGTGTTTACCAAGGACCTGCCAGGGGGATTCCCTAGTAGTGGCCCTTCCAATCCACTTGAAATAAATAATTACATGCCCTAATAGAAAATATTAGTTAGTGTAACCCCTCTTTTCTTCCTAGGAAGAGTGCAAACATCCTATGCCACTAGAGAGAACCCTTTTCCACCTCTTCCTTCCTCCAAAGGGATATCCACAGAAACATGACCATTTTTAATAGCTGGAGTCTAGGGATATATGTAAGAGTATAATACATTTCCTTCTAGATTCTAAAATTCTATATTTCATAGAAAACATCCTAGTTAATGGGAAATCCTAATGAAATTATGCATGCACCTTGCCTTGAAACAAGTTCAGAACTAATTTTAATTTCTTAGATGAAATTGTTAACTAAAAAGAGCATATGCAATGATCAGATAATTTTCCTTGGCTGTATAGGTTTCCATCCACACAACAACCAATTTAGATAATCCTCTTATCTGATAAAAATCACTTTTGTCTTCTTGTTTTTAACAACACTAACAAAAGGATTAGGCCACTACAATTATGTTGTCCTTATTAGTTCTTGCGACAGCTAGGGTTAGGGACAAATCATCTATAAAATATAATTACCGGTTAGTATATGCCTCACCATCCTTATCCCAACTAATTTTGGCTATGGTATGTGCATCCCTAGCTTGATAGGGAAGCTCCAACAAGGAAATTGGAACTCAAGGTCCCTAGTGTAATTAATTGTATTAAATAGATGCACCTCTACTGAGAAAATTTAGCAAATGGTGGTTAATCCTCAATTTTTCAGGTCTACTAAGAAAACTTAACAAATGGCGGTTAATCCTCAATTTTCATATGTTGTAATTTTTCCAATAACTACTCTTATTTTGGAGATTTTAGGGAAGATAATATTTCAGTAAAACTAGGTTGAAACCATGTTATTCCCTACTAACCCAACTAACATAGTTGTTATAGTTAAGAGTTAGGCAGGATGTAAAAGAGTTTTATCATTCATGAAAATAATTAAAACAACTATAAAAGATTTACCTCAACTATAACAACTCCCAACATAATTGGTCTCTCAGGGAAGTGGCCAATGAAAAAATTATCATTTATCGTCACATTATTTATTGCAATAACTGACACACTAGGTTTCCACTCCACCACTCGATCAACAAGCAAAAATGGAAATCTACAATCAATTTGGATGAGTTAGATTAGCTTGTATACCATTCGAAGGCCAAGCAAATAGAAAAACACCAAAAATGTGCTCCCTCATTCAATCCACAGGCAAAGAAAAAAACCATAGTCGAGATTTAGAGACAAAGACTGTAAGAGGATATAAATGAAATACGTGCCGCTTACCTTGATATTTATCCTATATATGATGATTTAGAGAGAAAGATTGTAATCTTCCCCTGTGATATTGCTTGCAAAGTGATATTGTATAATTCCTCAATTTTGTACCTGACCCACTGAGAAAAATTTGAAGAGGAAATATCCCTTCCAAGTCCGACGATGGCCAATTGGGATCCACTCGAAATCAAAGAAGAAATATAGCTTGCAGTGTGGACATATACATTATAGGGTTTCTATGGATTAGGATATGTTGAACGACTGCACACACTGGTGCAGTGATGGATAAATCCTTCCCATATATTTTCCCTCCAAAGCTTTGGGAATCCCGACCTTTAATGGGTACTACACAATTATCCAGATGACATCATCCTGGTGGATCTAAAATGAGGTTTTAAAGGATATAAATGGGGTTTATTTTATGTGCGAATCCTTAGTGATTGGGAAAGTTGGAGAAGATGCCTCTTCCATGGAAAAATACAAGGTCCTTCCCCACCAGTACTAGTTTTCATGTATGCCCCTGAAACTCATTTGCATGCATCTCATTTTGATCAGGTTTACAGTGAGTATTTGCAATTCCCAAACCCCAAATCAAATCAATGATTAACATGAAAACTACCTCAATGATTGGAACTAAGGAATAGACGAGCCAGAAGGGGGCGCATTAAAATATGCTGAACCATTTTGGCACTACTTCAATGGTGACTTCTTGGAATGCTCACCTTTTGGCATTAATTCAATGGTGACTTCTTGGAATGCTCAATATTTCTCTCGGTTTTGGTGGGTTTGGAATATATATCAATTAAATTTAGAAATGAAAAAACACAAATTTACCCTAAAAATAAATTAATAGATGATAGAATGTTTTATAACCATTTCATCAAATTGATTCATTGTAAAATAAATACAGTTTCTTCTCTGATAAATATGCATGTGTGATTTCTTTCATTTTTGTAAAGGGTATTATGTGGATGTATATAATACCGTAGTAGTCTAAATGCACAATGAAAAAAAAACTTTACCATTCAAAATAATGAGAAAGGAAATTTGTATCAATCTTAAATTTGATAAGAATTATTTTAGAATAATAAAACTGTTGATATCAAATATTAATATTACACCATCTAATTGCAACAAAAATACTAAAAATTAAATTTAGAAATGAAAAAAAACAAAAAATTAAACATATATATAAAAAAATCAATTAAAATATTGTTTTTGATGGTGACCTTTAGAAATGAAAAAAAAAACAAAAACTCACACATATATATAAGAAAATCAATTAAAATATTGTCTCCAAATTATAGATTTAGGGATGGAATAATGAAAATTGGTGAGAAATTTTTTTTCGATGGTAACTTTAAGTGACATTCATGTCACGTCCCGGTCTTGACCCCGTTACATTAGGTGTATATGATGTATATATTGTAAATGATCATGGTGTGGAGCTAAAGGCCAAGGCCCCACCATTGATCGGTAATGCTATGTTTTGGATTTAATTGTCACCGATTGAATATCGGGGCATGCGGCACATATTATGTTGGCCATTATGTAAATATGCATCATAATTAATTAATGGACACAACCAGCTACAGCCGCGGCAACCAAATCGAATGGGGCATGATTCTCTAAGGATAAGGGGAGAGTGGAATATTTAACCTATAGGCCAATGGGGAAAAGCCAAATGTCTATGAGAAAACCCATCAAACTGCCAACTACCTTTCTTGTCTTTTTCCCCAATCATTTATTTCTGCCAGAATGTGGTTGAGTTAGTTATTGCATGGAAGGGGAAGAGTATGGGAAACCAAATTCGAATTGGGCAGAGACCCATTTTTGGAAAAACATGTTCTGACTTCCTTGGAAAGGAAAATGTCCAAAAACGTATGCCATTTTGCTGTGCATCCACGTTTTTCAGTTTCCTCACATTTTGGGAGCAGATGGAATTTTTCCTGTGTGTTTGGATCCCACGTTTTGGCTATTGGCTTCATTTTTTCCCATGGATTGAAGGTCGTTTTTGTAATGCCAGGGTCTGGGTTGTATTCCTCACGTTTTTGGAGCTGCTGGTGTATTTTTCCATTCACGTTTTTGTGATTTCATGTGTTTTCACCATGACTGTGAAGAGCCATCCATGTTTTTGGCTGTCTCACCGACTATTGGTCTCACGCACAGACTGTTTGGGACATTTTTCCCTGCTGTGAGTTGTGCTCACTTATAAGCTACAGGACTGTGTGTCTTCCCCCACATTGTGAGCCGTTTTTGCTGTTTCATTGGGGCTGTGTAATTCGTTTTCCTATTTAAGCTGTGATAGCTAAATTGGTTGCCTGAGTGCAATGGTTGGTCTTTGGACTGTGTGAGGAGTGAGGATTTTGGCTTGGTTGCTTGATAAACCTGGTGTTAGAAACCACACAGACAGAACTAGAGGGTTGGACTTCTTCTCCATCACCCATGAATAGCACTGGAAGGGAATGCAGGGCCTGAGGGACTATGTAGCAGAGAAGGGACTGGTTCCTTGTGTTGGGTGTGGATGGGTGTCTTAGAGGTCAGGCTAGTTTTGGTGTGGGTGTTCTTGGCTCTGTAATGAGCTCACCAGCTTAGCAATTGCCTTCTTCAGCTCCTTAATGGCCTGATAAACCCAACTTGGTTGGCTTGGCTATGTGTTTTGTGTATCCTGGCTAGGTGTAAGCCTGCTAGTTCCCTTATTCCTTGGAGAATCATGCCCAGCTCGGGGGTGGCAGTGCTGCTGAGAGATTAAGGAGCACGCTGGCCTATGGTTGGGTGGAACGTTGTAGCGGCGTAGCTAGTTGTGGAGCAAAGCTTTTATAAGATAAGTGATCTTGTGTATTTTACCTCCGCAACTATATTTCTATTAATGAAAATAATGAACATGTTGAAATAATGAATGTGTGAATGCATGTTGTTTTTCGCTATGCAAGATGAATTAATTAGGTTGTGTATGATGAACAATTGAATTGTGCATGTTATACTATCATGCATTCTTCTCAGCATTCTGTTTTAGCAATTTAGGCATTGTATTTATGCATGCACATGTTCTTGGGTGGTTAGCCCAGTCTGTTAAAGCTCTTAGTCGCGTCCTCCTTGCCGGTCGGAGGCATGGGGACGTGACAATTCATGAGACATTTTAGTAATAAATATTGCTGGTAGGTTAGCAATCCATTAAAGCAAATAATATCATGTATTTATGATTATTTTTTAAGTGTACATAATAACGACAATGGATTACTCTTATTGCACTCTCAATTATGACTTCTTTTGAGATCAAGATGATGGAATGGAGGGAAAAATGGAGTCACTATTGCATGAAAGGAGATTGGAAATTAACTGCATCATCGATTTGGTGTCTTGCTAGGTCATCGTGATCACTAGCACTAAAATTATCTATATATATTTAGATCCCCTCGTAAAAAATTGCAATATTTTCTATTTTTGAGCTATGACACATGACTAGGACGTCATGAACATTAGCACTAAATTGATCTATATATATTTAGACTCTCTTGTCAAAATTTGCAATTTTTTCCATTGTCGAGATGTCACACAGTAGATGGTCAAGAGAAATTCCGTGCAATTGCTATGTTGGATCTCTGAAGATTGAGGTGCATGTCACCATTACAGAAAAAGGGTTTTCCAACATATATATCATCTGGGATCTGGGATCCCAATATTATATATGGAAATCAATATGAACGTCTAAAGCACATCATGTGCAATAATCCACAACACCCTAACACTATCCTGACTACCTGGGAAAAACACTAGATATTCCTAACCCCATAGATTCCATTTTGGATTCAGAATTGTTAACCTGTCATATTCGAAGATAGAAGGCAGACAATTTACAAAATTTACTAAATTGTAACAATTCATTGTCACAATTGCAATTTTCCATGACACAAATAAAAATGACTAATTCATATTATTCTAGGTAGTCATTTTTTATGTCATCACTAAATTAGTCATTTATGTTAGTAATTTTTAACTCTGTCACTTATTATTTAGTCATATTTGTTAATTGGTGACTAAATTAGGTGTTAATTTTAGTCACTTATAGTTGGGTTAATCAAAATTGCTCATATTTAGTAGTAAATCACTGGAAAAACCTGTGGTGACTAGAATTTTTAGTCACCTAGTAGCTAATTCCTCATTTTGTACTAGTGAGCTAATTCCCAAGAGCTATGTACAATTTTCCCTATTACTAAAGCTAATAAAAATACTACCAATACGCTTACCAAAGAGATTTAGTGATGAGTACATCTTCCCATTTTTCATCACTATCATTCTCATAGTCCAAAGAAGAGTCCTTCTTGAAAGGATTTTGAAGCCCAATGCCATCACTCCATCAAAAACAAAGAGTCAGAAACAAAACTTTCCCTCTTGTCTACTGCAATATTAAGAATCCATGAGATTCAAGGTGTTTAAGATGTTCCTCTTCATGGGCTATCAAAATTAAAACACAACCTATTGCTTTGATAATTAATAAACTTAAAATTATGCAAAGTATATTCACCTTTTTTTTGAGAAGGTTCCATAATAAGCAGGTCTATGGTTGTGATCAAATTACAAAAGGTTTCTTCTCTTATTGTGAAGCCTATTTTAGCTTTAAATCAAGTGATAAGCATTCTAAGAGCCAGGAAGATTCAGAAACTTATTGATAATGGAGACTCGACAATTATCATTTGCAAAATTATAGACTTGACTCCCTATGCACCGTAATGTCTTGCAAAAATGTTCTCTAGACCTAGAATTCAAAGAATTGCAAGAATTTTGACTTGGGGAATTGGAAGTATTGCAAGTATTTAGCATTGAATCATTTACTATTTGAAAGGTACCATTTTGTATGGAGGAGTTATGCTTTGTGAATCATTATTCCTTGGCTATAAGGGCACCTAATAGTGGATTCAATAATTAAAGAGTCATGTTGCAAATGTAAAGAGAATTACCCTGCTCCTACAACATTGCGTCTTTACAGAAACTTTTAAAGGGTTGTTTATTTCACTTCTAGGTGATGATACGAGTTATTTGAAAGGTAGGACAACTGGTTAAACATGAATTAAACTTGAAAAACTTGCAAACTATTAGGTATAACCAAATATATATCAGCTCTGTGTTGAGATGTACACGATCTAAAACAACTTCCATGATGATTGGACAACAGTTCACAGGGAGAAATAACCATTGATCAGAACTGAACATTCCTTAGAATGTATGGTCACTTAAAATAAGACTACACCAAAATGTAGATTCAAGTAATCTTTTGAGATTGACTAAACCTATCAAAAAGGTTGGAGAGGCTAGTATTCTACAATGTTCTTATAATGCACAGTTGCATAAAGGAATATTCTTATCAAGATTTATGACTTTCAAAATGAAGGAATTTACTTGACCATGAAATGCACATTTATGATGAAGCAAAGGATAGAGAAAATCATGATGAGGTTCATATTCCCCATTTGAACTGCTTACAAGAAACTATTTCTTCGTAAAGGTAATAAAGCATGTCTCCATCTTGCTTGAGTGGAATTTGAAAGTGCCCTGCCCTAATTATCTGATTATGAATTAGTTTTAAGTTCCAATTCCCTTCAGGCCCTATGGCATGTTTACGCCTTCCACTCTGACTCCCCACATGGGATGCATTGCTTCTTCAATGGAATATAAGAGCCTCACTAAGACCCCGGTCTCGTATTTTTGTGTGGAGTTATATTTACAAGTACAAAGTTCAAGGTTCATGAAGAATTGTTCAAAACTTACCATTAGTATAGCATTATAATATAGGGTATGTTTCTGTGAGAGCATAGAGGCAAGGCAAGGAATATGGTAAGAGTAAGAGAGGATCTGACCTAGCTATTTAAAGAAAACAAATCTAAATCTTGGCTAAATTAGAGATTGAATAGTCTCTTAGTATGGGGTAATGTGTTGGTGAGTGAGTGTAGCGCTAAGGCCTTATATTTCTTTTCTCTTAGGAACCAATTTTGGAAAGTGATGCTAAGAAGTCCCTAAGATGGCCAAGGGACATCTGATAATCCTACATGACATTGGTAATGTCCTGGTGCAACTTAGGGACATCCCTTGTTTAGTGTTAGATCTTAAAAGATAGGCACATCTGAAAATGGTTATCTCTTGTATTTAGATCCATAAAAATAAGTCTATATCCATAGATAACAAACTTGGAAAAATACAAAGGCTTAAAATGGTTGGATAAAAGGAAATAAAAGCTGTAAATGCCATATTAGCAAGAGGTAAAACATAATTATTAAAATAAAATTACTAATATCCAACAACAAAAGAAGACAAAACTCACCCTTGGCCTCTGAAGGAACCAAAAATGTGCTTCCCTCTGAACTACTCTGAAATCCTTGCACCTTTTGGCTAGAAGAATTATTAGATAGTCCATTAATATTCAATAGTGCATGTCCATTTGTGCTTTCCAAAACATCTTGTCCATTTTGCCACTCCCTCTGCAATTGCCTAGGCGATGCCAAATTGGGAGTGGAATAATGGCTTGATCTTTCTATAGAACTTTCTCACCTTGCAAATAAAAATCTTGAGGGATTGCAATTCTGAGACTTACATGAACTTGATATTTCGTTTGACAACCTATTGCATTTATCAGTATCAACAAGGAGCAAATTTGCTAAATTGTTAGGACTATTTAATACACTATCATCTAAATCAAAATTCAAAGACAATATGTTTGAAATTATATTGTTTTCTCCAACATCTGAGGCATTCATATAAACTTCTGGAAGGATATTACACACAAGATTCTCCAAGCATTCTAGCTTTCCAGAACATGCATTAGAAACTCTAGCAATTTCTACTTTCTCGAGAATTTGAAAACCAATACTTGTACTTCTATCGGTTGCATCTAACATAGACTCATTTAAAAAATTTTGGATAGAGCTTGTACTAGTATTTCCATCTTCTGAAACTGATCTTTCCTCTAACATAGGCTCATTTTCACAATTTTGGATATAGCCTACATTAGTCTTTTCAGCGGTTGAAACTAATCTTTCCTCTGCTTTATGATCAATAACTCTAAAGCTGTCACCGTCACCATTAAGGGTGCAAGTATTTACATAGTTTTGATGAAGAGAAAAAACTTTAGAACTATAATCATCCACTGAAAATTGGACTTTTTCCATAAAGGGAGGCACCTCTGCTTCTAAAGAAATATCTTTATAGCAACCTTGACCATATGGTTCTGGAAAGTGTTCTTCATAATTATTTTGATACCTATCATCAAATGGACAACTTTCTAGACAATTCTCAACATGGTTTCTTGAAAGCATTCTTCTGCTTTTATTTAGAGCAACAACATTCACTTCACTGTTGCTTTGAACAACATAGTTTATTTGAACAACATAGTTGCTTTGAGGGACAGATATTGGAAAGCTATCTTTAGAAAGTCCAACACAAACAAAACCAGACGACACTAAAGCTACATCTATTCTTTCAATTCTTGCTATTTCAATGTGCCCACTGCCCAACTCAGATGAACCCTTGTGTATGTCAGAGGACAAATTCTTCAATAGACTTTTAAAACCTTCATGACTCCTACATTTCATAGTAGGATCAACTAAACTGGCATTCTTTCCATGGAAAGCTTCCCCAACGATATTTACACACGAATTTAATTTTATATCTGTTCCACTCATTGCATTAGGTTTGGTATCAATGTGTGTTTTAGATATAAATGTTGATGACTTCCAACCCTTATTGACCAATAGCTTTCCATGATCAAAACTCAACCCCGATGCCGCAACTTCCACCACCAAGGCAGGGAGATTTAATGTTGGAGACACTGAAATTTAATGAGATGAACTTGTTTTAGGATTAGAGGAGCCCTGAACAGCTGGGATCCTCATACTAAATTATTTTTCCTGTGCAGCATGGGAGCCCCTGCAACAACCATTAATTTCTAAATATTCAGTAAGATATGTAATATTCCAACACAAACTCCTAAATCATATGGAATCTTATGTTCACTAAACTTAATGTGTAATGTTACTCTGCACCAATCCAGGGGGTGCTGGAAAACTAAACAAATATTCCATGACAAGAAACAGATTTCATACCAAGATGCACTAGATAGCAATACAACTGATCTTCCAGTAGCTCCACTTGTAAAGGAAGTCTCAACATTACCTCTTGTGTTCTAGTTTCACATGGAAAGATGAACAGGTATATATTATTAGGAAATGAAAATGAATCTATGTATAAAAAATGTAGAAGACAATCACTAAAGTAAAACATACGCTATCTAAGGAAAATACACATTAGCTTCTATACTAATGATTATTTAGGACTGAATCAGAAGCTATTAAATAATCTAATATGGAAGCATAGAAAAAGCTGTCTGCACAGATATCAATAACAAATGCTAAAGATAATTGGACGGAAGTACAATATACTAAAATCCTAAAGTCAGTTCAGGAGCCAGTGATTTACTCATTTTACTTGAAGAAGCTGATCCAAGCAAGGAAACCTATGCCACTGGTGGAGGTAAGAAAATTCCCCAGTGTTGCTGTGAAGGATTTGTAACATCATAGAACTTCTGAGTTTTTCTATTAGAAAAATAGGACATAGAAAATCAGAAATCATAAAAGCTAAATGTGAAATATTTTTTAAAACAATTTAGCCCGATAAAGAAAAATTTCTAAATTAATATAAATATATTAATAATAATATTATTCCGAATGTTTCAAAATGAAATAAAAGAGATAACTGGGGAAACAATACAATAAATATTACACCCCAAAACTAGTGTACAAATATACAAAGTAGCCAAGGCTGATGTTTGAAAATTTGTCCATTCTAATTTCCTCCAACAAATTTTACAAAATTTTCCCCCAAATGATCTCTTGAAGGCTTTCTTCACCATAGTAGCCAACCCCATCCATGTGGGACCTTCCTCTTCCCATTACTTCAAGCAATGAGGTCATCGTCACATAAATCTAGGATTCAAAGCATGGGATAAAGTGTGCAAGGGGGTGTTGAATTGGTTCCACATGTCAACAATGATTGTGATCACAACACAAAATCTATGTCAATGCTTGTCAACACAGCCTCTACAAAATCTAAATCAAAAAATAAAATCATAGGAACCCTCCTGTCAAATGGTTCCATATATTTCTCATCCATGGTATCCCTGCCATCATAAATTTCTCCCCAAAAAGGCTTGCGGTGTCTGCATTTCAAAGAAGTTCAAATGTCGGTGTTGTGAATTTCAGCAGAAGTCAATCTTGATCCACCACTTCCCAACAATCACCAGTCTACACAGCACTCCTTTTTGAATTTGACTGTCTCCAAAAAGACTAAATCTCACTCACCTGCATAGACAATAATGCAACTTTCACTTGTACAAAGTGATGCAATAGGAGGAAGTTTGAGGCACATCTTGTCTCAACAACTTTCAATGACTCCAGCTTGAAGAATTGTCAAAAAAATGGATTCAAGCTGATGATGGTTTATAATGGATTCTAGGGTTGTTATTGCATGATGGTTTATCAAAACTTTGGTTTATGATTTTCCATGCATCAAATCAAAATGTTGTTTGGGTTATAAGGTAGCAAATGTTTGCTTTTGCACCTAACTCCAAACAACCTCTAGATAGCTCCAATCACAAGAGGCATTATAAATAAACCTCCAATACTAGCTATATCAGGCAATGTAGGATTCGAGTCACACAACCAATGGATAGAAAGAACCTCAAAACACCCTTGAGCATAGCCTTGGATATTAGAATGGTTGACAATAGACAACGTTGTTGGTATTGGGATTCTTCCTTGATGTCCATTGAATCCTCACTCATTTTGATCTTTCAGGCCCTCTAGGATTCACCAATAAGAGTTTTTGCATTCTCCTTGCAGTCTTCTATTTCTTTTTCATCTCTTATGGAGTTGCCTTAGCACTCTCAATGATTACTACTTGTAATTTTTACAGTACTATTTGCCATTTTTAGCCACTAATGGACTTTCACATCTAAATTAAAGTAACCATGTCAAAACCTCTCATATGTTGACCAATGAATATTAATAAATGTCCATGATACAAAAGTATAACCCTAAACCTACTTGAAGTATAAAAGCCAGTAATGGTACCTCACCATTATTTTGAGATTTTTCCTTCTCAGTAATCATACATCAAACATAACTAAGTTTTGTCCTTGTACAAGTATCTATTAATTATGAACTCTCATCAGTTCAAAGTTTCAAACTTTCAGAAACTAAATATATAGTTTCTAATGAGCACGTGCAAGTTCAGAAAACTAGTAAAACAAAATTTAGATATCATGTAAAAAAGCAAACAACATCTACAAGGACCATCACTACCAACTTTGGACTAACAAAAAACGTTGCTTTCCATGAAACCTTAAGAACATTTTTTCCATGATGGAAATGCCCAAAACACTTCGAAGAGTATTATAAACATACCAATATATTAATCTAATACACAATCCAGACCTTCACCCACTATGAAATTCCCAATCATAAATAACTCAATCTCTTACCTTGACGTGCTTATTGGAAATTCTACACTAACAGTGGAAATTATAAAGCAATTAGAAACAAAGAATAAAAAAAAGCTTATTGGCCAACTCTTGTGAACACCATTAGTTTGTGGACAACCTTAGTGTTCCTTTAGCCTAGATTTAGGCTCATTCCCATCAACTACACAAAGACATAGCATCCTCTTCAAAGGGATTATTGCACTTGTACATTGTATATAGGAACCTAAACTAGAACATTTCATCTTTAGTCATCTTGTCTTCTATGAAATCAGTTTTAGATATCACCGCTTGTTCAGAGACTATAATAGCTCCTTAAATATTTTCATATAGTAGGAGGACAAGAGATGTATTGCCTTGCCTCTTTAAGAGATACTTCACTTCTAGCAAAAAAATTTCATAGATAGAACTCCCTGCATTGATAGCTCGAATCTCATCATTTCTTACTTACAACCTCTATATAGATCCAATCACAAGAGGCATTATAAATAAACCTCCAATACTAGTTCTATCAGGCAGTGTAGGCTTCGAGTTACACAACCAATGGATAGAAAGAACCTCAAAACACCCTTGAGCATAGCCTTGGATATTAGAATAGTTGACAAAACAGTGCGTTGTTGGTATTGGGATTCTTCCTTGAAGTCCCTTGAACCCTCACTCATTTTGATATTTCGGGCTCTCTAGGATTCAACTGTAAGAGTTTCTTCATTCTCCTTGGAGTCTTCTATTTCTTACATGAAGATAAAAAGGGTGGCGAGGCAAGCATTAGAGAGATGCAGATGAACCTGACTTGAAATGTCTATCCATGTGAATCAATGGAAATAGAAAAGCATATTGGTAATCAAATATTTATCATTTGATGAAACATAGCCCACAAAACAACCCATCAGGTATTAGTTGTAAAGGTAATTAGAACTAGTTCATGATTGATAACCCATTTTGTTCCATAGCATTGATTCAATTTATAAGACATGAGTCCTAACTAAAGAATTAAAAGACACTTATGGGAAATCGACCTCAACTTGACAGCTGTTAGAATTGACCCCGACTGAACTATCTTAAATGTTGTTTTATATAAAACCCCCAAAAAATTAAAAACAATACTAAGTTTAAACTTGCACTACCTTACTCTCATGCAGAAGGTGTTGATGTCCCTGTCCAAGGTATCGAGAATACTAATAGCCTGTATAACCATGTTATCCACTCTATTGACATTGAATTTCACATTGGTTGTGTTGTAGTTGTTCCCAAGACACAATTGATCCTTCTCCAAGTCTATGTGATTAAATTACAACTAAAATAAACATTATTTCATTTCAATTAACAAGTATCTATCTGATTAGAGTCTGTACCCATGGAATCTTTAGTAGCTTCTATGATATCCTTGGATTTGTCTTCATCTATAGTTATTTCTATTAATTCAGGTAAAGAGTTAGCTGCTAAAGTGGACTTATCCTTCACAAACTTTGCCACCCATGCATATATATAGTTGTCATTAATAATCTTAACCAGCTCAGGAAAATGCCACGAATACCATTCCCTACAGATGAATTATTAATTAATTAATGTTGAAGCTAGATAATCATCAAATAGGGAATGCAACAAGAAAGAATGCGATGATTAACTATAAAAATACACATCGATCTACAGTATCTATATTGACCAAAGAAAAACCTTATCCTACTGGCCTGCAAGCAACAAATACAATTTTCTTGGGTCCCTATTATGAAAGCTCCAGATGACAAAAAGAACCATACATTCTTGACCACTGGAGAGAATTATACAAACCCTTTTTATGAATGTCTACATTGAATGGATTACAATAAGAGCAAAACAAACATAACCCTCCAAAAAAAAGAAGACTCTTTACATAAATAAAGATACGGAGAAAATTTTGGTTTAACTATGTAATTGGTTAAAATAACTAAAGTAATCTAGCTCATGGAGATGCACATGACTACACATTACACTCTAGTCTATTCCTTGTTTTGGGACAATTACTAGCCCTATAATGTCGGTTATCAAGATTTTTCCCCTGCATGGTTTCAGCCTAGAATCTAGGTAGTACTTACTACAAGAACATGGATAATCAAGCCCTTAACTACCTTTTCAGACTATTGTAAAGTTAGTAAGTGCCAAGTATGAAGAGGAAATTGAACGAGAGACGTAAATCCATTATTATGAGCTATCTTATGAAGTGCGAAGAATTAAGAGGAAACTAAACTGGAGATATAAATCCATTATTATCACCTATCTTATGAACAACTAAAAATGGAATCACCTTGTGAGCTTAGCCAATAATTTCCCCTCCTGAATTTTTAAGAGGTTGGCATTACATGAAGATAAAAAGGATGGTAAGGCAAGCATTGGAGAGATGCAAATGAACCTTACTTGAAATGTCTATCCATGTGAATCAATGGAAATAGAAAATCATATTGTTAATCAAATATTTATCATTTCATGAAAGATACCCCACAAACTAACCCATCAGGTATTAGTTGTAAGGATAATTAGAAATAGTTCATGATTGGTAACCTATTTTGTGACATAGCACCGATTCAATTTATAACTACCATCACAATTGTTCTCTGTTTGAATCTTATATTTTAAATATGCACTTTAATTAAGTTTTTTTCATTTACCAAAATAATTGCAGTTTTCCTTTTCAACTGAATATACTTATTTCAAATGTTAACGAGATAATACTAGCTATAAACAATCCCATGGGATGATAAGCATTCAAAAATATAAGTTAATAATCAAATCCTTTTACCTTTCAGTATAAATATGATTCATGAGTCCTAACTAAAGAATTAAAAGACACTTATGAGATATTGACCTCAACGTGATAGTTGTTAGAATTGACCCTGACTAAACTATCTTAAATGTTGTTTCATATAAAACCCCCCAAAAAGTAAAAACAATACTAAGTTTAAACTTGCAATACCTTACTCTCATGCAGAAGGTGTTGATGTCCTTGTACAAGGTATCGAGAAGACTAATAGCCTATATAACCATGTTATCCACTCTATTGACATTGAATTTCACATTGGCTTTGTTGTAGCTGTGTGGCATGCCCAAGACCCAATTGAGCCTTCTCCAAGTCTATGTGATTCAATTACAGAGTTCTGTTTACTATTTTTTGTATGATTCCTCAATGTCAAAACTAAATATCCATTTAGTTGATGCTATGACCCATTTTTCTCCAAACCAAGTCAGGATTACTACATATCAGCACTATGTACATCCATCAATTACAGTTACCTAGGATATTTATAAACAGAATTAGTCAAGCACATGCAAAAATATTATAAATGGACAAATAGAAGAAAACAATGTGGTTTAGGCCTTCCTTAATTTCTATACTCAGATTTATAATAAGATCACACTTTGTCTCTTAGGAGACAAGTCAATAATGAAACAATGGACATACCTAAGAGAGAGATAGATAGGTAGTTGTAGGGCAGAGTGAGACAAATACAGACCATAAGGTCATGGATCAATACTGTCAACTTCAAAACCTATATAAAAAACAAAAAAATCTATTTTCATTTGCAACAGCTGTCGACCCAACAACTCTCCACCCACAAAACTCAAAATCCCTAATCGAGGTTCTACACCCAGCTTGATGAGATTCAAACTAGATTCAGTTAATTTTTCTAGGCCTTTCTGGCCACAAACAACTACACCTAACTGGACTAAATTTTTAAGAGCTACACTTATTGCCTCATGGCTTGGGGCTTGAGGTCCAAACTCCACTCAGCGCAGCTAGGATTTCTTCTCTTATATTTTCCATACCTCAGATATTGTCAATGTCTGCTCTAGGAGGACATCATGGATAGTCCTAACTTGTGCCCATAACTACCTCACATCCATAAAAATGGCCGAAATTGAATGTCAAGGCTGCTAGAAGGTGAAACACACCCAATAATGTTCAAAACAATACCCATATCGGCTTAATTATTGTTGTAACTTGCTGTTGTAGGGCCCAAAACTACCCAAAAATGAGGTACATTGGTCATTCATTTCCTTTCATTGTCCACAGGTGGCATCGATTTCCAAGAATTCATTTTACAACTAAGAAAAATACAACATCATACTTTAGAATTTCCCAGAAAACTCAGAAACCAACCCATAAACCCTCATGAAAAATTAAGTGAACACCTTATGGGAAACAATGTGCATGATTCCTCAATGTCAAAACTAAATATCCATTCAGTTGATGCTATGACCCATATAGGGCAGAGTGAGACAAATACAATCCATAAGGTGACGGATCAATACTGTCAACCTCAAAAAATATATAAAAAAACAAAAAAATCTATTTGAATTTGCAGTAGCTGTCAACCCAACTCTCGACCCAATAGCTCTCCGCCCACAAAACTCAAAATCTCAAAGAAGGATAGAAAAAACATTACCACAGAGAGAACAGAATGAGCCCAAACATCTTATCCAGGAAGGCTCTTGGGTGGAACAAACACACCCCAGGGGAATCAAAACAAGAATATATCCCTAGGTAATACAAGAGGATAGGATAAAGAGTCCCATACTCGAAAAGGGAAAAACATGACTATGCCACAAATACTGAAAAAAACTCTTAAAAGAGCTGTATTAAGCCTTCCTCAATAATTTATCCTTCCCAAAGTTCTGAGAAGGAGAGAAGACCATCCTTCCTATCAAATGCTTCCTTGGATAAGCAGTCTGCACTCATATTGTGCTCCCTATAGAAAAGTCTAAATCCAAGAGATAAGAAATCTTGTTTGATACATAAGACCCACAAGACCCACACACAATACCCACAAGATTGATGTGTACAATCAAGGTAGGGAAACAACCATTTTACCCACAAGACGAAGGGTGAAATTTTTATCTTCTCTCTCGAGGTATAGTCCACATGTGTTATGTACAATAATTCTAAGTTTTATCATCATCATATAAGGAAGGTCAATTCTTTCAACTTAACACTCCCAGAGGTCCTTGTGTTAAAGTTGAAGCATCCAAGGACAATCAATAACAGTAGTAGTAATAACAAATCAATGAGTTCAAAAATACAATGGAAAAAAATACATTTCAAGAGTTCAAAAATACAATGGAAAACCAATATTTATTAATGAAATCCAAAATCTAATTAAATTGTGTACTTACATTTATTTCATTAACTTGAACATTGTCAAAAGGGAAACAAAAATGATAGATGAGACGTCGAGTGTGACTGCTTTCAAAACAATACCAATAGTACATGAAAAATCGAGTGTGATTGATTTCATTGAGAAGTAGTAGAAAATGGAAATAGCGAAGTTTGGAAGAAAAATACATTTATGCATTGCTAAAAAATTTCCAAGGATTTTTCACAAGTGCTTTAAGAAAACAATCCTCGACAGAGTACAGTTGGGATGAATACTATGACATAATACTCAGCTGTATAGGAGATAATAGAAACCACCACAAGCTAGGAAGGAAGAAACTCAGCTTTTTCAACAGCACCAGAATAATGTTTGTATTGACATGACAATGGAAAATGAGGATGCCGAGATGTTAGATTACACATTTTCCATAATTACAACACCATTTCTCCTTCCAGAACTGGTTGAAAGGGTAGCTAATATGTTCAACAATTTATTTTCACAAATGGTTGGCCCTCAATAGAAAACTCTCACCCTTAAGGACCCTCAAAATATGAATTCAACCCAAAGCAACTGTTGAACAAGTACAACATCAATTCTAGATACTCTAACTGCATCTCATGTTGATGAGTATGCGAAATAATATAATTGCATTTCCATGAGACTTCTAGTTGTCATTAGAGGGGAGGTGTGATGCCTTGATGAAGGATGATGCTGAGATTTATTCCAGACTTGTAGTTGATGGGGGTATCGTAACTGCCTATAAACTAATTTAGGGCTTGTAAATGGGAGTATTGTAACTGCATATGGCTTGTAGCTACCTATAAACTAATTTAGAAGTTAGAAGGACACTAAATATTGCAGCATTTTCCATATCCATTATGGCGTTAACATTGTTTACATAATGCCCCAATTGCCTTATTAGTTGTTTCTTTATAATGGCCTTTAGATAAAATTTCCTTCAAATGGACTGTCCAATCCTCTAACTTATGTTTCTATGGTAGACATGCATGTATTTTTATTCTTGTGTTTTTCAAATGTATGTACAACCTTTTTCAAATTCTTCTCATATCTAATAGAGATGCAAAGTAAATATAAATAAAAAACAGATGTTTCCACCAATGAAAGGTGTACACCTCATTACCAACCACTATGAACTCCTAGAATCTGTCAACTAGTGGCATCTTAATAGATGAGACAATAAGAAAGAAGTTGGAAGAGTGTCATGGAAGTGAAAAGAGGTAGTCGAGGTAGATGAAATACCTATCCTATCATTTGAGGGCAATTTGTATGATAAGGGAATAATAAATATCTCTACTACAGTGATAAGGTGATTCTTTGGCAATCTAAGACCCGTTCCTGTCAGCATCCAATTGTGCTACGAGGAAAGTTGTGTCATCTCAAAGCCCTTGAAAAGGAGCTATTAGTTACTACATACTTTTGAGTATCAATCAATCTTGACTGTTTCTTTTTCCCTACCAAGGCGACAAGGTAGTGGCAGTTAAAGTGATATAGTAGAATACATTAGCCATTGTACTATCACTAGTCAACAGGCAGTTTCTCCAGATGAAAAGCTCTCTAACAAATAAGCTACACATTTCAAAATCTCATATCTAAGGAAGGAATGTTGAAAAAAGCAATATCAAGTCTCTTTGATCTCATAATACACTGGACATTTGAAGATGAAGTTTTATGTTCTATGTTATAGCGGATTTCACCAGACTAGGTGAATCACACATTGTATGGCCTTCCCTTGTCCCGCTGCAGACTCATTAGCCCCTTTGGACCACTTTATATCTTTTGATGTTACCTTGATCATCCCTAAAAAACATTAGAATATTGATATACGTGGCTTTTCCCTCGATATTCGAGTACATACGCGGATCTGTCCCCTATAGTCGCGTACATCGGGATGTGTACATAAATCCAAATCCTTTTGGACTGTTCCTTGACTTGGATCCGACTCATATTACTCCTGGCCTTCCATATGCCTTGAGATCGCACGGATTCGACCCTTCAGTATCCCTTTGAAGAACTATATAAGGAACCCATTGGTACATTGAAAGCATAAGAGAGCTTTGAGAGTAACAAAACTATAGTCCATTGTTGCCAAGATTTATGCTTGAGTCTGCATCCCTTTGTCCCTTGGAGCACTGTTGTGTTCTTCCCAAGCTTGCCCTTTGCTAGTAAGCTTGCTATCGAAGTGATGGAGGATTGAGGTGGTGGAGGCCCAAGTGGGGGATTCAGTTTCTCCAATTCACAGATGTGTCGTCAGAGGTTGTCACTTGTAATCTCTGATTCTTATTAATAGAAATATCTTTTCCTGTCCAGTAATGTTTATTTGAATGAATGTTGCTTCCATTGGAATATGTCAAATGCTTTTACATTATTGATTATATATGCTAGAATAGATCTAACACCATGAAATATAGTATGCTTGTATTGTTTACTTGTTGTTGAGGATGTGCTATAACAATTCAAGCTGAATATTGGAAAGCTCAACGGGGATCTACTACAACCGTCCGGAATAAGGTATGAGGTTCGATCCTTTAGTGTTAGATTGTTTATTTATATTGCATATTGGGAAAGATTGATTTCTGGAGTCTAGCTGTCTGTTGTGGTACCCCAAGCCATAGGAATTTCTCTCCATAACAGAATTGGCGACTCCGCTGGGGATGTCCCTTGTTTTTATTTGGGGGTTTACGGGCACAATGGGCTTGATATTATTGACTTTCTCTCTATTTCTCCTTGTTTCTGTGTCACATTTTATAGTATGTTCATCCATTGACACTCCCCTTTATTTGTTTGACCCTTGTCCTGCTTTTTACCACTGCCTTCTCTGTCCACGCGGGTTTTTGGCCAAAAGTCGCGTACATACGCAGATTTTTGGCCAAAAGTCGCGTACATACACGGATTTTTGGCCAAAAGTCGCGTATACACGTAGATTTTACACTAAAATCCTTTTTTCCACGCAGGTTTTTGGCCAAAAGTCGTGTATATGGGCCTTCCCATGCAGGTTTTTGGCCAAAAGTCACGTATATGTGCTTTTCCATGCGGGTTTTGGGCCTAAAGTCGCGTACATACGCGGATGTTCTTTATACAGTCGCGTACATCCTCCATTTTGGTGAGTTTGATATTGGGGGAAGTTGCTGGGTGGGTTGTGAGTGTGGTTGGGTCTTCCTTGGGTCTGATGTTGTCTGTTGGATGCCTCTTTTGTGACCAGAGACCGTTCTTTCATTGATTTTTCTTTA
>LPNX010914555.1:478208-494985 GCA_001517045.1 Pseudotsuga menziesii | reverse complement strand
TCTTTACAAAGGAAAATCATTGTGCCCTGTAGCTAAGTTGCTAGTGTACATGGGTATGGGTATGGCACTTTTGAAACAAAGAATGGGTGTAGGCCAGGGGTATATTTATGCAAAAATTTAAAAATGAAAATTAAGATAAAACCCATGAGAAAATTTTAGTTTGAACTTTCTTATTGTTTTTGTTTTAAAATTAATCTAGTATTGCTGTTGGCATAATCGGCATTCGTTTGAGAAGTCTGTGAAGATATACAATTGAAAGTATAGCCAAGGATTGCTTCTCTTGTAACAATTGTCTTTTATGGATGGGCCTTGAGGAGGCTGATTCGTTTAGGGTATGTATATATAGATTGTAACAATTGTAACTAGAATATGTATGTATATATAGATAAAATTCATGAAATTTTTTGAGTGAATATAAAGTGAATTTTCCAGAGTCCAGAGTCCAGAGTCCAAGAAAGAAAAACTCATGATTTTTTTTGATTATATATAGATATAGAGGGTAAAATATGATGGTTGTTGGCTTGATGCCTAAACTATGTCATGAACACTTTGAGGCTGACGAGTTAAAAAGAACTTTTTATAATTTTCGTTTGTATATACAAATATATGTTTGAAACAAGGACAAGGTAGGCATGTAGGAAATTGGGAATGTTGATGCTATTTGATGGGTTTTGATTATACTGGTGGTTGAGTATAACATCACATTAGTTTGATGGGGTTCTAAATCATTCATTGGTTTCCATAGTTGTCATGTCATTCACTAACCACATGATATATAGGGGTGAACTCTTTCACAGATTGCACTATGTATGCAGGTTTCTACCTGTGCAGTCAAGCATAATTGTTTTGTGGATTCATTGATTATCTTTCCTATTGAAATCCATTTCCTGGTTTAGAGCTGAGTTTTACTTTTCTTAGGTACTAAATAGTTGTAGATTTATCCATTCAAGTTTAATTTTAACCAATTCTTAAATTGAATTTGTTAGATTAGATTTTATTATTTTGCACATGATCTTGGTTATTGTTGTTAGCTGTTGAACAAGATAAATAATTTGCTTCATTGTTTTTCTACTTTACAAGTGATATTTTTTTATTGGATTTTGCAGGAGTGAACTTCACTTATAAGTGGGCCATTGAGTATGAAGAACTTGTTATTGAAGATTTGCCATTCAGTATAATGAAGAACCCAATGTTAAGGCTTTCAAGCTGCTAAGTGTGGTTTTGAAGCTGTTGACGTGGGATCTAAGTATGGTTTAGTGCTGAGTACGGTTTTGAAGCTGTTGACGTGGGATCTAAGTATGGTTTTGCAGACAAGTGCAAGTATGATGGTTTAGCCATTGTAATATTTTGAAAAATGATGATTTTCATGTAAAGTTATATGGAAATTAATATGAGTATTTGAGAAAGAGTATTTGAGAAAACTCATATTTATTGTAATACTTTTGACATCTCATATAATATAATTTGTGGTTTAAAACTTATATATATGGTTGTACTTTATGTTATGTACCAATGTTGTAATTATTAACTAATTAATGTGACATTGTATGATTTACATGTGTAATAGATATTATTTACAAGTGTTATAATTAATTATAATGTGACATTGCATAATTCACAAGTGTATTAGATGAGAATAAATGTATGATTCTTTTTTTAATTAAACATAATATCATATTAAAAATGTATATTGATTAATAGTGGACACCATTCAAACTACTAAAATATAATGACCACACATAAAACGACTAAAAATGACTAAATTAGTGACCAATAATTGAGAGATATGTGACCAAACAATGAGATATAAATGACAAAAAAAAGACCAAAATTCGCATATCAATGACCAAAAAACAGTTTTGGTGGCTAATTTACGGTCGTTTATTACGCGACCAAATTTGGTCATATTCTAGCTTGTCATGTGGTCATTAATTTGGTCATACATGTGGTCATATAATTGGTCATTGATTCAAATACATGACCAAATCAATGACCAAATATATGACCAAATTAATGATCAACTGACAAGCTATAAATGACCAAAATAAAAATGACCAATTTTGGTCGCGTAATAAAAGACCGTAAATTAGCCACCAACGATCCCCAAACCAAAAGTGGTCATTGATATGCGGATTTTGGTCATTTTTTTGGTCACTAATCTCTCATTTTCCACTAGTGTTCATGCTATTTAATATCTGAGAGCTGTCACCCTATCTGTATGTTGATGAGTTGAATTACAAGTACTTTTCCTTATTGGGATTAGCCATTTATATGTAATTGTTTTATATATAAATTTGCTAGCATAGTAAGTTCTCCATCTTTTCACCCTATTATCAAACCTCTGAACATTGGTGGTTAGAAGCCTTATCTTTTGATTGATTTTTATGCATGTCTTGAGCATGTGAGGTCCTTTAGGTCATCTGACTTGATCCATTTTAGAAAACCATAAAAACAGTTAAGTTGCCAGGCATCCTCGAGCTGCAACCTAGAGGATTTTCCTGAAGTGATAATAGATTGGTCCCATAAAATCCACAGGCCATTTATCAAAAGGTTTCAAGGTTACCTAGGGTACTAGTGACATCTCATCCCGCCGTGATGGTTTTCTAGTACATTGACAGACATCACAACTCTGTACATAATCTGTCGCATCATTATGTAAAGTGGGCCACCAGATCCCTACGCAAAGCACCTTCCTTGTAGTAGCGTGACCGTTGTAGTGTCCCCCAACGACTCTCGCATGTGCTTCTTCTAGGATCTGCCTTGTTCATGTGGCAGGACACAACATCACAAAATTTCATCTAGTCCAAGCTTATACAGGTGTCTAGCAATCAACTAGAAATATGAAGCTTTAACCACCAACTGCTTCTTTTTACTTGTTGAAAATTCCTCTAGTGCGATTCCGGTCGCCAAGAATTGTATTATTTGAGAATAATAGTCATATTCCATGTCAACCCTGAATAACTGCACATCATGCAATCCTTTTTCAATATTTGTGGGCTCCTCACCTATCTCAATTCTAGACAAATGATCAGGGCCAGCATTCAAGTGACCTGGATTCACAATTATTATCAAAATCAAACTCCTAAAAGAGAAGTAGTCAGTGACATTTATTCCCCCACAACACATGCTTATTGACTAAGTACTTCAAATAAGAATGATCGATAAACTTCTTGAAATGACCTCCTAAAAGGTAATTCTTGAATTTCTACATCGCATATACCATCGCCAGACCTTCTCACTCTTTGGTCATATAGTTTTTCTCAGCAAATGACAACTTCCGACTAGCAAAAGTGATCGGGAGATAAAGGTCTCCTTCACCTGGCTATGCAAGCACTACTCCCAATGCAACAGATGATGCATTGACATGGACATGGAACTCCTTGTTCCAGTCTGGGAACACAAGTATTGATGCCAAATCCATCTTGGCCTTTAGTGTGTCGAAGCTTCCTTGACATTCTGGACTCCATACAAATGCATCATCTTTCTTCAATAGTTTCTCCATAAGGGCATTAATCCCAACATATCCTCTGATGAATTTGTGATAATACCTAGTGTGCCCCAGTGTCGCCGTAAGCATATTCACATTCGTCGTTGGTGGAAATATCAAAATGAGTGCTATATATCAGGTAGGTTGCTGATTATATCAAATCGCAGGTATGTTTGTATCGATCTCTGCCTTATGATCAGTTCAACCCTATTCTGCATTGTTTAACTTGTTTCCAATTGATATGTTATTTTCTTTTTTTATCCGATCTCAAATTAATCTTCAACCATTCTTCTATTTTTTGTAGCCGCACCTAATTAAAGAGTTGTTCACAAAAGATTACATATCGTAGAGTGGTTGCTGAATATATCAAATCACTGGTATGTTTGTACTTTGTATCGATCTCTGTCTTATGAGTTGTTCAACCCTTCTCTGCATTGTTTATGTTTCTTCCAATTAATTAGGTTAGCCTCCTTAGTGTTATTGTTACTTTCCCTCAGCGCTACTCCGATTGTGTTTTAGAATAAGTCAATAGGGCTTGCTTGTATTAGTTTTTCCCTTTCTATGATGTTGTTTGCATTTTTTATGAACATCTCTTTCTTGCTATGTAATCCTAGAAACTGGTATATTTCATAATTTATATGCATCAAGCACATCATATTTTTAATTTTATTTTAATACAAAATTAGTTTAGTTGTTAATTAAACACAGATTTATTTTAATCAACCTCAACAAAACCCCTAATAACAGTAATCTTCTTTCAAGTACAAAATTATTTTAGTTCTTAATTAAACACTGTTATGGAGAAAACATCCTATGTCTTGGGGTGTACGACAACAGACAGAGAAACCGCAGAAATCAATCCCTTCCCAATATGCAAGATAAATACAACATCTAACACTAAAGGATCTCAAAACATACCTTATTCTGGATGGTCGTAGTAGATCTTCATTGAGCTTTTTCCAATCCCACTTGCTTTAGCAATTTACTCTCAACAACAGTAAACAAGGAAAGCATGCTATATGATATAGTGTTAGGCCTACTCTAGCATATATAATCAATGGTACATAAGAAATTAAACACATCCATGGATTTAATATTGATTTAAATGCACATCATTGCACAAGAAAATATATTTCTATTAAATAAATCAAAGATTACATAAGTGACAACCTCTGTTGGCACGTTTGCGAACTGGAGAAACTGAGTCCTCCACCTGGGCCTCCACCACCTCAATACTCCATCTCTTGATAGCATGCTCACAAGAAAAGGCAAGGTTGGGAAGAACACAAAGTTCTCCAAGGCACAAAGGGATGCAGACTCAAGTATAAGCAAGCTACGACAACAATGGACTATAGTTTTCTTGCTCTTCAATTCCTCCTCTTCAATGTATCCAAAGGGTTCCTTATATATTGCTTCAAATTGGTAATGGAAGGTCAAATCCGAGCAATCTCGAGACATATGGAAGGCCAAGAGACAAATAAATCGGATCCACATCAAGAAAAACTCCAAAAATATTTGGCCTTTTGCACACATCCCAATGTACACGGGTTTAAGGGTAATATCCGTGTATATACGTGAGAAAGGGATTAAAATTCACATACAACAAATAATGGGTGTTTTTAGGGATGATATTGAAAACATAAAAGGTACAAAAATAGTCCATGGGGTCCAAAGAGTCTGTAAAAGGACAAAGAAGGCCATAAAAGTGTGATCAACCATGTGTGGTAAAATCAGCTATAAGAGATGCCCCCTAATGTGTGAGGTCAGAGGGGTAACATGATGGCCAAAATACATTATAAATCCATCCTAGAAGTGGATTGATGAAGAACCAGGTGGAATAACCAACCATCCTACAATATAATACAATAATCAAACTCTACACATGACTGCAAATACATATAGCAGTCCCAAATACATAAGAGTACAATGGCCATGAATAGGCATGATATACAAACTGTGTCATGTGTGGTCATCACCACATAAAATATATAATAGATCAAAATATCCATGATGAAGATATACAAAGGATCAATATATCCATGAAAGATGAAGATATCTGACATACACTGGAATCAAGTCACAAGAGATAAAATCTCATGAACACTGGCACGATCATGGAGGTAGCATATATGAAATGCCACCAATATGGAAAGTATTCTACACAAACCACTATGAGTACATGTCCTACTATGTGAATAGAGGTGTCAAGGTTGAACATAGTAGTTCATCATCTAATTACCGGTCATTGATGTATACCGTTAACAGACACGATATCACCCACCGATAATGAAAATGGGAATCAAGGTACTAGAGTGAAGTCTAACAAGTGTGAATTAATGTGTTGAGGTCAAAAACTTGGAAGAATCCATTGATCAGGGGACATTGATGTATTCCCAAAAATTTTGATGGTGAGAGAACCTACCTTTGATGACTATAAGTCTCAAGGCTCTCAAATGACTCTAGATTCCTATCCCAGAATAAATAATCTGAAGTCGATGGGATGGAATCTGCTAGAAGGAGGGAATTAAGGCATCCCCCATCAACCAACAGGAGGTACTCAACAATGTTTTATAATGTGGAAATACTTGAAAAAGATGTGCACGAACCAGTAATAGTACCGAGAATGGCCAACATCTAAAGTCAAGATAACTGAGGAATGGTCGACTCAGGCTTCAACTTCCTTTGAACAAGAGCATAAAGGCAAATGGTGACTGAATGTAGGTAGCATAGACTCAATATACAAAGCTGGAACATCTCTGCCACACATGAGGCATCAACAGAGGCTCCATAGGGACTGGAATATTAACCAGTCGGTGGAGATAAACTTAGAGAAGTGAGTACGGTTCCTAAATCCAAACTATTAACCCAAACTATGGATGTGATATACAATGCTCTATTCGAAGGTGACACGACTCGACTGCTGCCAAAGATAACATCTTTTCTTGTCTGAATTTTTGGTTTTTTTATTTCTTTTAGACTTTTTCAGATATTTTGAAAAGCTTGAAAATGAATAAAAGTGCTTTATAGTTACACATATAGGAGGAGACGAGTGTCAAGGGGAAAACAAACTAGTTCCAAGCAGTGGAACATACCTATGCTCAATGCAAGGAAACATGTGCAAGATAATGACACTCAGGGGAAAGTCCCCTCCCGGTAAAAAATGGGGAATAAAGATGCAAAAGATATATAAAAGGGCTCTGCTTGGCTATACATGAGACAAGCTCAGATTATATAACTGATAATCAAAGTTAGGGAAGCCGGCATAAGGCTCAATACAGCAAGAAAAACTCATGATAATGCAATTACAACTTGACATATACAAGGGATTCCCGGGGAAAAGGCCAGCATAAAGGTCAAGAGGAGTATGAATCTCTTGCTCAAAGTCATGGCGATACTATACAAAGGACTCCAACACCCTATAGGAAAAATGTCGGCATGGGAACCAAATGCAAAACAGGATCTAACTAGGGTACCCATGTATGGTGAAGCTCTACAATTCACAACATGTCACTTCTAAAAGCAGCAAGAGGGTTTTGTGACAAGATGGAATGGGTTCGTACCTAAGGTTTAAATGAAATGGTCATAAGGTCATGGAAAATGAAAATGGATGTGAAACCTAACCTATATGCCAGTTTAGACATAATACATGTAGTAGGCATGAACAGATCAAAGCCACGGTCAAACTGCACTCAAAACGGACTCCTACAACATCAAATTAGTTCAAATGGTCCAAAATGGTCAAAAACTATAGAAAGTGGGTAAAAATTTCAAATTTTTTTTATAAATAGTAAAAATTTCAAAATTTTCATATCATTTGAAATTTTTATCCAACATATTGCATTTGAGCTCAGAACTTCAGAAGCGAATTCTAGGAGCATCGTCCAGCGGAATCTCTCCCCGTTTGATCCAGGTAGATTCTCATGCCATCCTCTTTCATTTTCATGCAATTTTTTTGAATTTTCATGGTCCATTTTATTTTTTGAGCCATCCATACTTGTGCGTTTCATCCCACATAGAAATCAGGCTTTTTTCTGCATATAGGGCTCCCATATGCAGAAAAAGCACCAAAAATCGTGTACATATGCAGCTGTTTTGAGAACAGTCGCATACAGGGCCGCAAACAAGGTTTTCAAAGGCAAAAAATGATCAAAAAATTAGTTTTTGTGTAGGATGGTGCTAGAGTGGGGGAAAAGAGAGCATGGTGATGTGGAAGAAGCTATGCAAGGTGATCTTATGGCCCAACAAGCATTACGGGCATGTGGCTTATACAAGTTTTGGTGTCTTGGTAGCCTGAGGCCCAAGCCAAGACTACTCCAGCCACTGGTGGACTATTGGGATCCAGAATCTGAGAAATTTTAGATAGATGGGATGTCGCTCAGCATCGAGGTTGAGGACATATATTTTATCATTGGTTTGTCCCAACGAGGAGAGATGGTGAACCTCCTATCTCGTGGGCCAGGAGGTGGGCTGACCATAGATGAGTACATAGTGGTGTACTACTTTCTAGAGACAGAAAAGGTTGGGAGTCAAATCCCAACAAACTCTATCCAGATTCTAGGGCTGAAGGCCATACTTTTGTCACTAGGAAGGATTGTAGGGTTGGCTTCACTCCAATAGGCCTCGCAGAAAATGATGTTCTATGTAGTAGAGTCTATGTGACCTACAGTGTATGACTGGAGTACGACATTGTTGAGCAACATGAAACAACAGTTCAGTGACTACAAGATGGGCACGGTGCAAAACTTTGGGTTTGAAAATATACTGAGCACAATTTTATTTGAGCGGGTTTCAGGGCTAAGCCCTAGGGTGGAAATTTTTCCACATGGAGTTCAGGATCTATCCTAGCGATGCTGAGCAAATGTCATGCACATACTAGGTGAAGGTAGGGTGGCCAAACCCTACCCAATAGACTTCTTTCCATGGTGGAGGAGATAGATCATCTCCATAAACGACTACTCCTATGCAGGGATAGACTTCTGCGGAGATCCAGATATGCCGCTACCACCAGGAGCAGCTTATGGTGACATAGGTAAAGAATAAAAAACCCACTTTTTAATTTTTGAATTATTTAATTTTTTGTGTTTTTTGATATATTGACTCAAAATACATATTTTTGGGTGTGACGACACATAGTGACAATCTGTCATGTATATGCAGATGTAAGACCACGGTGGCCAGAAGGTTTCCCTCATCATCGAAGGAGGGGAAGAGTAGATGACATCATGAGTGTGGATGCTCCAAAGAATCCACATGAACTTTGTTCACTTGACACATAGGGTACCCATGGCACAAGTTGAGGACTTGCCTGAGGCCATGTAGCATCAGGTGGTTGGTGTACCACGAGCATGGGTTCAACTCTTTCAATGGCTAGCTAGAGTTGTAGTGCTATATCATGATCAGAACCCCCCTCCTCCTCAGGCTTAGAGACCTAAGTGTATTCATTTTTATATGATCGTGTATTATATGTTGGTGGCTCGGAAGCCCCAATTATGTATTATGATGTCACTTTTTGGATATTAATGAAAAACTTTTATGATGGTCGATTTTATTTATATTTACATGTGTGTAAAATGTATGTTTGTGATATGCTTATGTTCTATGCAACAAATACCAATCTAACACATAGTTCGTATATGAGTCAGCAACTTGATTAAAAATTCTTGAAACATGAATGTATGTTATATTCTCAAATTGTCGTTCTAGCAATCTAACACGTAAGAATCTTCGTAATAATGTCCGATCCCTAATCCAATACAAGCCATTAAGCTGTGAAACCACTAACTATGAATCAAGACGTACCTCAAGAGAATGAACACCATATGAAATGGCATCACGCAATAACTCAATGACAACACTATATTCAGCAACATTGTTTGAAGAGGGTCGCAAACATATGCCTCTTGAAGACAATACTTGACCCATAGGAGTATAAATCACCCAAGCAGCCGAAGCTGAGTTTTGAGTGTGGCGGCTAGCACCATTAGAAAATCCTATGTAAATGGAAGACTCCATTGATATCTGCCATAAGAAACGAAAGCTAATCAAAAAACCAAATCACCATAAGAAAACCTAACTATGCAATGCAAAAATGTACAATAATATACAACAATCAGACCTAGCTGAAGATCATGCATAGTATTTTTTGAGATAGATCCCATTTCTAGGCTCCACCAAGGCTATCCCTTCATAATCAACTAGCTCATAAGCACCTTTCTTTAAGACTCCTTTAACCATGTAAGGACCATGCCACATGGGATTAAATTTCCCTACCCCCAAGGGTTCCTTAGCTTGATCCCACGAAAGGACTAAGTCACCTTCATTAAACCTCCTTGGATGGACAAACTTATCATATTGGACCTTGAAGTGAAGCTTGTTAACCTATAGAGCCACTAAGGCATCTCGGCGCTGCTCATCAAGCTGCTCTAAGTGGACCAAATGCTCTTCCAATGCAGAAGTGTTTGGTAAAATCTCTACAGCTAGCTTCAGAGAAGGGGTTTTGCATTCAACTGGTAAAACTGACTCCACCCCATGTACAAGCTAATATGGAGAGAAATTGGTGGCAGTATTAATCACAGTTCTATAGGCCCAAAAGGTAGGATACAACATAATATGCCAATTGGTATTGATTTGTGTGATGGTTCGTTGGAGAATAGACTTAAGTGATTTGTTCACTGCTTCAACTTATCCATTCGCCTGAGGGTAATAAGAAGATGAATTCTCTTGCTTATACCCTAAATTGGAAGCCAACTCTTTCATCATTTTATTTTGAAAGTGCCTAGCATGGTCAGTGACAAGCTCTTTCGAAATGCCAAACTAAGAGATAATATGGTTGAAAATGAAATGCGCGGTTGTCTCACCATTGGATTTAATTGTGGGCATAGCCTCTTCCCATTTCGTGAAGTAATCAATAGCCATAATAATGTGATTATGCCCCCCAGTCGAACCTGGGTTTCAGTCCATAAAATCAAGCCCACACTTGGTGAAGGGATCGACGGTGACAATATGATGTAATGGGGCTGGACGCAAGTGCATATTGCATGCAAACACTTGGCAAGGGTGACACTTCTTGACCACATTAACACAATATTTAAAGATGGATGGCCAAAAATATCATTCTCTCAAGATTTTTTGGGTTGTAGAAATCCCATATAAATGACCACTACATGCCCCTCCGTGGAAATCATTCAGCACAACCTTAGCCTCATCATGGCTTAAACAATGACGCAAAATGGAATCTACCCCACGGCGGTATAAAGTGTTATCCACTATAAGGTAGTTCTTAGCTACATGACGTAATCGCCGTCGCTCATCCTGTGAAAGGTGAGTAGGGACCTTCAATGTTTGCAAATATACAATAATATCCCCACACCAAGGGTCGAAAGTTGAGATAAGAAAAATATGCTCATCGACAAAGGTATCCTCATAAACTTCCTCCTCCTCCAAACTTGGAAAATCGGATATAAGCTCCGCAAAGATCAATGATTTCTTTGATTTCACCGAAACGAACTTGAGATCAAACTCTTGCAAAATGACAATCCATTTATTGTATTTTTTCCCCAATCATCCTTCTAGTGAGGACAAACTAAAATGGATTGATATGAGCTATGACCAAGGTTTGGTGAAGGAGAATGTAATGTCTCAAACCCTGAACCGCATGAATGGTGGCCAAGGATAGCAAATTTTTGCATATATAAGGTTTCAACTCAAATAATATATGACATGCTCATGGAGCTCCTCATCCTCCTGAACCAAAACCATACCAACCGTCTCCATGGACGTGGCCACATAAATCAATAAATCATGACTATAGTCGGGTGGACTAAGAATGGGGACCATTGCTAAGGCTCACTTAAGAGCATCAAAGGACTCTTGGGCTCACTCATCCCAATAAAAAGAGGTGTCCTTCTTCAAAATACACATAAAGCCTTTAGTCAAATTGGAAAAATTAATCATGAATCTCCGAAAGAAGTTTGCCATGCCTTGCAAACACTGAAGGTGTCTAATATTATGCGAGGGAGACAATTGAAGTATTGCCTCAACCTTTAAGGGATCGACTCTTATACCCTCCTTGGATGCAATGAATCCTAGCAAGTGACCAACAGTCACGCAAAAGATGCACTTATGAGGATTTAAACAATCCTGGTAATGACGACCTGTTTTGAACACTAATCTCAAATGATATGGATGACGCACTCTCAAACGAGAGTGAGCAGCAAGATCATCCAAATATACTTCAATAATATTTTTAATATCATGAAATATTAAGGTCATAGCCCGCTGAAGTGTAGCTCCGACATTTTTAAGGCCGAAGGGCATCTTCTGATATGCAAAAGTACCCCAAGGACAAATAAATGCAGTCTTTTGTTGATTCTCAGGATTAATATGAAACTGATTATATCCAGAAAAACCATCCATAAAGGAAAATACCTCACTCTCGACACACTCATCCAAAATCTGATCAATAAATGGTGTGGGGAAATTAACCTAGGACAGGCACGATTTAAGTCACGGAAGTCAATGCATATATGGATCGCTCCCTACTTCTTATCCACCAGAACAGGATTTGAAACCCAATCTATCAAGGGATCGGGATAGATAAAACCAGCCTTCAATAGTTTCTCTATCTCAGCCTGAATGGTGGGTGCTTTTCTAGGATTCACTGCATGCAAACGTTGTTGAACCGATTTTGCATCCAGATAAGTTTTGATCTCATGTTTGACAATATGAGGGTTGATACCTAGCATTTCTTCATATGACCAAGCGAAAATGTCACAAAACTCTTTAAACAACTCAGTATACTCCTTGTTTTCATCACGGGAACAACCAGCCCCAATGTAGACATTCTCATTTTTTCCAGTTTCACGAGAAATATTGATAGCAATGGTTGGTGATAAATTAGCCATGTTTCCATTAGCCATCTGACTATGAGAGCTTAATGGAACCATGAGGCTACCAATATTCTCGCTAAGAATCTCCCTAAATTCATCACACTCCATAGGATTGAGCTTAGGAAGAAAATATGATCGATGATGCAAATCTTCCCAACATAGTAATCTTATATACCTCTGAGTGTATTCCTCTGAGTGTATTCCAAACATAGTAATCTTATTAATATGGTTGTTGCTAGTATATGAAATAAGGAATCTCTTTTACACTAATTAATTTGAATAATTAACATAAAAACATTCAAAAACTTTTTTTTTCAATCTCTTTTAAGAACCTTTGATTGAATCTTTACATATAACAACGAAATTTTAAGAGAAAAGATCTATTATAAACTAAATGATTTAGATAATTAACATAAATACATATTTTATTTGCTATACAAACTTTAAATAAATAGCACTTCTTAAACATTATATTTTCTTAACATATATAACATCAAACTTTCCTATTCAATAGTTCAACAATTAAAAATGAGATAAATAAATTTATACAAGATAATATGTAACAATTAAAATGAGATAAATAAATGCATACAAAATAATATGTATAATATATAAACAATGTGATAAATAAATGCATATATAGTAATATGTATAATATGTAGTATATTTTTGTATTGTTTGTCGAATATTAAAAGTTATTTTGAACTTAAAAAATATGTATTAAATAAATTTATCTAATTTTATGAAATAATAAGATGTAAATATTTTTATTAAATATATATATATGAATTCAACAATTAAAAATGAGATAAACAAATGTATATAAAATAATATGTATAATATGTAAACAATGAGATAAATAAATACATATATATATATAGTAATATGTAGTATATATATTTTTGGACTGTTTGTCTTGAAATGGAGAATATTAAAAGTGATTTTGAATGTAAAAATATGTATTAGAATAGATTTATCTAATTTTATGAAATAATAAAATGTAAATCTATAATGATGATAAAATATTTAAATTTTCTTTCTTATATAGTATTTCTTCACACGTCAACCAATAAAGACTTCATGAGCTCCTCAACATTTCTACAACTACTCACTCAACTCTCCAGAACCATGGAAGTGAATTTTCATAAAATTTTCAGAGTGTAACGAGTAGTTTAACAAACAAAAAAAACAATTTTTGTCTCATTTCTTGTGGAACGGCTACTTCAAGAAAAGCAATTCTGTTTTATGTGCTGATCTATTCAATAAAAACAATTTTGTTTTAAGCAATCATCACTTATGGAACGGCTACTTCAAGAAAAGCATCTATGCAATCTATTAGGGTTGGTGAAATCGAGGAAAACTCAAGTTTATTTCACCTGCGTTTTGAAAAGAAACTATCCTACCCGTTATGGAACGGCTACTTCAAGAAAAGCATCTATGCAATCTATTAGGGTTGGTGAAATCGAGGAAAACTCAAGTTTATTTCACCTGCGTTTTGAAAAGAAACTATCCTACCCGTTATGGAACGGCTACTTCAAGAAAAGCATCTATGCAATCTATTAGGGTTGGTGAAATCGAGGAAAACTCAAGTTTATTTCACCTGCGTTTTGAAAAGAAACTATCCTACCCGTTATGGAACGGCTACTTCAAGAAAAGCATCTATGCAATCTATTAGGGTTGGTGAAATCGAGGAAAACTCAAGTTTATTTCACCTGCGTTTTGAAAAGAAACTATCGTATCCGTTATGGAACGGCTACTTCAAGAAAAGCATCTATGCAATCTATTAGGGTTGGTGAAATCGAGGAAAACTCAAGTTTATTTCACTTCCGTTTTGAAAAGAAACTATCCTATCCGTTGAAGAAAACCATAATGGGAGCAATATATATCTCAAGTGGTAGCGGGAGCCATCTGTATCTCAAATCTTTCACAGTTTTAAGCCATTTTTGTTTTTGAATGTCTATTGTGTATTGTAAACCCTTCATATTTCTCTCTGGTTGGATGGGTGTTTGTGTTTGAGTCCTTTGTCTCTGTGCGGGGTTTAATGTTCAGAGGAAATGGATTTGGATTTTTACTTTGCTATACTATAAAGGTTAAGATCTCCGATGGACACAATGGAGCTGTTCAATCAATGTCTGTTAAAGATGGTATATATTTTGGGGGATTTATGTGTTCTCCTCTGCCCTGGCCTATATAAATTCATTTATATTTTATATGTTGATTTGTTTTTCTGATTCGATCTCAATTTAATCTTCGGTCGTTCTTCTCTTTTTAGCAGCTTCGAATTGGAGAGTGTTGTTTTGTTCTGATATAAGGAATAAAATTAAATTACATATATAGATCAAATCGCAGGTATGTTTGTATCGATCTGTGCCTTATGATCAGTTCAACCCTATTCTGCATTGTTTATCTTGTTGCCAATTGATATGTTCCGTTTTTTTATTCGATCTCAATTTAATCTTCGGCCATTCTTCTCTTTTTTGCAGCCCCGCCCAATTGAAGAGTTGTTCACAAAAGATTACATATCGTAGGGCGGTTGCTGAATATATCAAATCTCAGGTATGTTTGTACTTTGTATCGACCTCTGTCTTATGATCTGTTCAACCCTTCTCTGCATTGTTTAAGTTGTTGTCAATTAATTAGGTTAACCTCCTTATTGTTATTGTTACTGTTACTTTCCCTCTGCGCTATTCCGATTGTGTTTTAGAATAAGTCAATCGGGCTTGTATTGCAAAGAGCCAAATTCAAACCGAAATTGCAATAAGGAGAAATGATTTGACAGATTCAGAGACCCGTGAAGAAAATATTCACATAATTCCCATATAAACCCAACCGGAATTACTGTGGAATATTTCATTGCAAGCCATGAGGATAGCACTCACAATTAACCGATCTACTTGTTGGAGCTTCGTGGTGATCATGTGATCACTGTTCACCTTTTTTTCGGTGTATCGTGTAACCCAGCTTGCCCTGATGCATCCATTACAATATTTGATTGATCATTGTACACCCTTTGCAATCATATAATTCAATCTGGTAGATCATAATTTTCAATTTCTTTTGCATCACAACATCTCTAAAATCACCTTTAATAATCTTGGAAGAAGAAAAAAAAAATTGTTCGTTGGCGAGATTTTTTTTATCAAAACTATAATTCAATCTCAGAAATCAAAATTTTCCTCTTCTTTTGTATGATAACATGATATCGGGAATCACAGTAGATTATTTTCTGATTCTTTTCGTTTATTGGTATGACTTTGTAATCTCATTAACTTGAAAAAATGAATCTACCGTCTTAATATGTTTTTTAGATTTTTTTTTATCAAGCTACAAAACTAACCGTAATAAAGGTGAGTTATATAATGTAAAGCACTATGCATATGTAACATACAGTTAGAATGATAAAAGAATAATCTATCTTAATTTCTCTTTTTTAAGTATATAAAAATTTATATTTGAATTTATTTTTATGGGTTTTTGAATAAAAGCTTATTTTAATAAAATTAATTTTAGTCATTATGCTTACTCTGCCACTTGGAAAATTGGTTTTTTTTTTAATTTCCTATAAAGCATTTTAACCTTAAACTTTAATAATTTTCAACATTTTAAAATGTATTTATATTGATTAAATAACTTTCAACATTTTAAATTAAATCTATTAATCCATTTTCAAGTACAATAACTATAACTTCATAACATAAATTTTGTATTCTTAAAAATGGTTTTTCATAAATTTTGTATTCTTAAAAATAGTCTTTCATTGATGATTTTGTTAAATATTTTATATATTACAATATCAACTAATAAACGTGTTCCTAAGTGGCTTTATCTTTCTTTCCAAACACTTCATAGCCTTTAGACAACTATTTTAATATATTTGTTTTTCAAAATTTCAAATTATATGCATAATTTTAAAATTAACCAAAATGTTTTAATAACAAAATTTATATTTATTAAATAAAATTATATTTTAAAATTTTTTTTATCTATTTATTAAAAAAAATTCTTTATTGCCCTTTGTTTTATGTTGTACACCCAAGTCATCCCAATGCAATCTCCTAAATATAATTTTAAAAACTCTTTTTCTTAAATAAAAGACATTTTGTTTTTGTTTAAATAAAAATTTTAAAATTTGTTTTTCTTAAATAAAAGGAATTAAATTGTAGTCTAATTTCTGTGGAATTATAATTATAACATTATTTTTACAAAATGAAGGGAATCACTTTCTTTTGAGGTTGGATTGAGTGTTATATAAGCTATGTCACTCTCATATAAAATGTTTATATATGACATAGAAGTAAATCGAAATAAAGGTTGGTATCTATTTTTAACTTTGCTATTTTGAATATATTATAAAATGTTATATCTTTGTCTTCACTTTAGTTTATGTTTTTAATTTTGTCTA
>LPNX010914555.1:455153-465769 GCA_001517045.1 Pseudotsuga menziesii | reverse complement strand
GGAAGTGTAGGGGGAGGAGGAGGAGGGAAGAGAGAGGGGGGAGGGTGGGATGTCAAAACCCCATATTTTCCAAAAAATTTAAAAATTTTTAAATGCATATAATTTTTCATAATTACAGTAAACTAATTATTAAATTAGTTATATGTTACCAATTCATTATCTGAATTATCTGTTAGTTGTGTTTAGCGATAGAACAGTTCTTTTCAGTTTACTAACTTGTTTTCTTCTTGCGTCCACAAGGTGGGACTGTTATGCAAAAACTGGGCTTACTTAGCTTTCGAGCTAATGCAAAAAGTTTTCATGTTCTTACAGACTATAGTTAAGAGTTTGGGTGCTGCTTATCGAAATTCTAAAGTATTTAAATACAAGTTCGACGCATAAATAAAAGCTCAGTAAGAAAATAATTACTGAACAATTTTTGACGCTTAATGAGGTAAATTCATTGACTGTGCTTCTTTCTAGTAGAAGTAAATTTATGGTTCTTAATTATTACTGAACTATTCTATTTCCATCATAGTCGTCAAGTAGAGAAATGCCTTACTAACTCTTTGCAATAGAGTAAGAGTAGCAGAGTTATAAATTTCATGGTATAAATTCAATTGTGTACAATTACGTTTACATAGTAATGTAAAATGACAAGGGGTTTATATATTATTGTTTCCATTTTTAAACCTTGAAGTTTAAAAGAGTTTATAACTTTATTTCAAGCTGTCTTTTGAGAAAACTATACTAATGTTGATGCATAGAGTTTTTATTCCACATCAACTATTTTCAAACATAACTGGAGCTTACTTTAGTAAGATAGATATCTCAATGAACAGGTTTTATCCTATCCCTTTTATATATATAAAAGGAACACGTCCTTAAAGGACTATAATTCTAAAAAGAATGCATGACATAATAGTTATATGGCCTAACTATTTTAACAAACACCGATAAGGCCATTAAGGTTATTATGAACAATAGGATAATTTCCATAGTTTTTACTTTGTAACCTCCTTTATAATATTCCAAAGTATACTTTTATGTTAAGTTAGAATTTGATTGAACTAATATATCATAATGCATATATCTATAAAAACATATATAAGGTGTGAAATAAGAGGCTTAAGAATTAGCCATGTTCACAATCAAATTATAGCTTAACCTTTATTTTATGTTCTATAAACTTCATAAAGGAAATGCCTCCTTTACATACATTTATAAGCTCGGGTGAATTATATTATTTACCTAGCAAAAAGGGTTATAATAATAACCAAGTCAAGAAGTAAAGGGATAGTTTTGAATTTATGAAACCATACTTTATATGTATAAGGGTCGTCGTATGATTTCCCATGACCTCAATGATTGCCAAGGACTAGGGTTTATAATAATGAATACTTATTTTGTTTCCATGCAGCGTATACGATGGTTGACTTTGCACAAGGTCTAAAGTGTAACCAAATATTAAATAAATAATTGGGGATCATTCTTTCAGTGGAACGTTTTCTAGAACTACACACTTAAACCCACAGTTTGCCAAATATTTGTTGGGCTATTGTGGCATTATCTGGGCCATGAGCTGCATGAATATAAGGGATTCCTCCTCGAACCCTAATCTCATTACGCCTTCCGTTCTTCTTGGCCTCCTGCTGCTCTGCGATGGTGCTGGTGCACCCTTGTTGCGCCGCTCCTCTGCAATAGTATTATCCCTGTTCGTCATCATCCTTGTGGGCTTGTCTAAAAACACATTAAAGGAATACCATCCCGAAGTGTTGCTGGTTGATAGGTGTTATTAGTTATCCCTTCAGGGTCTCACTGTCTTATTAGCTTAAACCCGAACCTTGACTGAAACAAACTCCTTTCTCTGTGAGAGTCAAAGTCTTGTCCTGCTGCATTGCGATTGGGTGTTGCTGTATGTTACCCTCTTCTCCTTTCCTACAGAAGGGTTTCCTTCTCGTGCTGGTGATAGTTTTACTGTCGATGGTGGTTGCACCTCAATATAGAAATAGGTAAGAACTGTAATTCCTTCCTTCGTTTTGTTGTTTTTTTAATGAGAATAAAAATGTTTAATCGTAAAGAAGTCTTGGCATTAATATTTTCTCGATGATTATAGGTCACAGTCCTCCTCTCTGCTTAGCTTGTGTGAGGTTGCAATAGCAGTACGAGATTCACAAGTAAGCCTAGTTTTTTACCATGGCCTTTCCTCTTTGCTTGGTCCTTTTGGGACAAATATGTGTGCGTCATTGAGAACTGTCACCCTTGGGGTTTCAGTTTACCTGTTACTTAGTTTGTTATTATTCTTGTAGTTGATGGGGCCCTTGAGCTGTGTGAGTGTGCTCCACCTCCGGCCGTAATTGTATATATTAATTTTGTTTTAAAAACTTGCAGAAGACGTGGGATTTGAGTAGTCTTTTAGACTCTTCACTTAGCTTTGCTGTGTAAATGCTAAGGCCGAGAGATAATTTGGAAAAAGGGCTTGAAACCCTCAATTTCATACTTCTATTAGTCTTTTTTTGTATTTACAGGGTTTTAACCCTAACTTCATATCATTAGTTGTTAATACAATCTTTTTAATTATCTTTTGTTTACAGTACAGTACTGCGATTTATTTATTTTACTTGTATTATTATTATAATGTTTAAGCTCGGCCGTAAGAAAGTATTTACAGCATCTTTGCAATTTATTTGGGATTAATAATATACCTCTGTAAATTATGAGGTTGTTAATTAAGTTGTAATATTTAAATCATCTCGATAGGTCGAGCATACTGTCACTTTGTTTATTCAATTTATGTTTATTGTGGAGTGCTTAAGTAACTAACAGTTACTTTCTTTTAAGTACAGAAGTTATATTTGATTTCGTATTACTAAGATTGGATAGAACCCCATAAAATCACTATTCCTATACTTAGTATTTAACTTGTATACTTAGTCCATACAACATATATAATAGAAAGAATATACTGTAAGCATACTATCTTATTTGTAAGTATTGTTGCCCCAATTATTATTTATACTTAGTTTACTTTATTTGAAAGAGTTGAAATTGTTGTTATATAATTATTACCCTACAGCTTATAATGACTTTATGTTTTAATACAGTATTTTAGGTGTCTGTCATATACAGCCTTTGAGTACAGAGTTCGATTCCGGTTACTGTTGATATTATGATATAAAACATTACTTTATCTATATATATAATGTTGTTCTTCTCATTTTATATTTATTAATTTTATTCTCTGTTAGTTATAATCACATAATAAATTAATATTTTATTACTATGTTCTTACACTTTCTGTACTAAATACTTTATAGAAACCCTATCTATATGCTATATTGTCTTGTTTATGTTACAAGCTAATAATTATAAAATTACCCATAAAAAAAAACTAATCTAGTTACTACACAGTTAGTATCTTAAGAAGTATAAGTTAACAGTTGTACATTTTTGTTTATGCTTAACTAGATAGAACATAAATGAATGAATAACATATAATAATTTCTTACAAGTGAATTATGCTACTAGTTAAATTACCTGTGGAAGTAAATCGAGATTCTAGCTACTCTTTCTTTCTATTTGATTCTTATATAAATAGTAGCTAAGATTGGAAAGAAGTAACTGTAAAGCTATAAGAAATTAGGTTACTGAAAGTAACTATTGTATCAAAAACTATTATATCTACCCATTCCTGCTACTGTCAGTAAATAATATAACTACTTTCTCTGATTCTAAAAGACTAACAGTTTCAGTACAGGTTATCACTATTCCTAAAATAAAAGATATTTCTTCTGATAGCAACAAAAAAGAAAATACTCTATAATTCCATTAACATTCTAATCTTCATTTTCATCATACTATTTTTATTTATAATTTCACCCCTGTGCTGGAGTATGGTCTGGTCACTCCAGATGAGGAAAAACACAGGTGGGGTTTTATTTCTCATCAAAAGATTCTATTACTGACAAAGTAAGAACAACTATATTACTAAGCCATCTAAATCCTTACATCGTAAGCTACAAACATACATTCAATCATACACAGTTATTAAAACAAATGCTGTTAGAGGACAGAACCTGTTCTTGAGCTTGGACAATAACAGCAATGGGAGGCCGTTCCTCCCTACCAATTCCTGGAGAGAGCTCAAACAGCGACTCCTCAGGACCCCCGAGCTTGCTTTGGTCTCCCTGGCTGGAACTAGGTGTAGCAATAATCAAGTACCAGTCTTCAGACTTAATACAAACCCTAAACTTTTCAATAAATTCTCCCAGCTTAACAAGCTATAACAAACCAAGTTACTGCAGACTTTCTCTCAAAAACACCTTCCTTACTAATTTTCCCTTTGTCCCCAATGAATTTCCTGAATAGCATTCCTCCTGAATTATTCTTCTCTGGAAAATATCTGAGCAAGCTCATCTCTATTCATTGGGTACTTTTAAAAGATTGCCTAGGTATTTTTGGGTTAGTTGTCATTTATTGAGCCACCTGCTCTGATCCCACTTTCTTGGGGGATCATGACCCCAAATGTAGGGAAGTTGCCACCTACAACTTAGGAAGTGTTTGAGGATGCTACCACTTGTCTTTTTCCCTCCACCTAGTTCCTTCCACCAGTTTGACCAGTAACCTCTTATTAACAGCTCTCCCACGCTGTTGTCTCCACTTTTTATTTATTAATAATAAAATATTCAGAATTACATTCCACTTCTTTTGACTCTGTTGAGTCATCAGTTCCTACTTAGCATTAATTTTAACATAATGTCTTAGGAAATCTAATTAAAACAATTAACATAATTTTACAAAATTGGCGTATGTGACATGGGAGGAGTTGAATGGGGAGGGGGTGGGGGAGAGAGAGAGAGGGGAGGGAAGCAGGGAGTGAGAGGGAGAGAGAGAGGGAGGGGGAGGAAGAGGGGGAGGGGATGTTGGGGAGTTGGAAGGGAGAGATATAGGGATGTGAGGAGGGGGAGTGGGAGGGAGAGAGAGATAGAGGGGGGGGGTAGGTGGAGGGGGATAGATAGAGGCAAGTATGAGGGATGAGGGAGGATTATGTCATGACCCCATTTTTAATAATTTCATAGTAGGACAATTCCATCAATCCTACTAGTTCCATAGGTTGGGTGGAAACATTGGTAAGATAATAAAGGAGCTAATAAATGGTGTTTAGACATTAGAAGGAATAAATATTTATTTAATGGAGTTAATTAAATGAATGAAATTGAAAAATTAAATGGCTATGGAGAATGGAGACACATGGATACTATGGGGCCCACTCAAGCTAGAATTCATATGTTAAATGGCATCCTCCTCTTGCAATCTAGAATATATGGGAAGCCTAATGTTTTTGGATGGATTGTAAGGTCAATATACTTGTCCATATACTTCATAGGTCGAATTTGGGATGAATTTTAACTTACATGGGGAGAGGAAGAGCCAAATGGGAGTTTCATTAACACTTGGCTAGATTCCCCTTACATTTATGACATATATGACACCAATGTTGGAGATTCTATGAAGGTTATGACACAAGTAAGATCTGAAGGCTGATATCTAACATATGTAACATGTTAGGTCAAAATATACCATCTAAGAGAGCTCACATGTGCATTTTGGAAGCTCAATGGGCTCCTACTCAAATTTGGGGAAGGTGGAAGGCTAGGAAAGAGGGGGCACATGTCAATTCATGAGCACACACCCTAATTCTACTTGGATTGAGTTTTTGGATGGATTGTGAATATTAGAAGGATAAGTAAGTTTATAAAATATATTAAGAAACCAAGATAATGGCTTTTTATCACTTGAGAAATTGTCATTTGTGAATTGTGAGAGCTAGTGGATAACTAGTTTTCTTGCCTTAGCCAATTTCGAGGGTGAAAGATTCCCATCCAAGTTGGTTTTTGGAGAGGCCACTCAGGTATTTCATGGAGATTTAATGGAGTCTTATTTTTATGTGTAATATTTAGGAAATCATGTGGATTATTCTATTGCATCACTCACTCTCAACTATTTCCAGTTTTCACGTCGTATTCATGCCAATGGAGGGATTTCGCTTTGGGTGAGATAATGATATATTTGGGGAAGATTATAATTCCCATTATATTATTTTATGATGTATATTCTTATTATTTCATGTTCATAAGACTCTTAGGTCTAAATACCCAAAATAATTCATGTAAAAATGTTGAACAATGAAGAAATAGTGTCATTTCCCCACTATCTTATTGTGAACCATTGTAATGATGACAATTTTGAATTGTGAGAGATTTTAATTTTCCATTTATGATTATAATATGTTCAATATGATATTTTAATCAGTATTAAATATTTTCAAGTCGAAATTCCCAATATTTATATGTTAAAATGACTTTTAATGAGCAAATAATGACCATTTCCACTCTATTTTGATATATGGCATGGTAATGCTTATTATTTTGAATGGAGGAATGAATATATGATAAATTTATGATGTATGGACTATAATTAATGTTTATTTAAAGTATAATGTTCATTAATTAAGCATTGGAATCCATTTTACTCATTTTTATTGCATTGGGAGAATATTTGGTGTATTTTCCCCAAGGGTCGAAATTGGGACTTGGGAGTTGTTTTGGAAAGAGTCGTAACAGACTATATAAACTAAACCATGATGAATATTAGAATTTTAAAATTTCCCTTACATATCCCCAGCCTCTTTTCATAAATTAAAGTGACTTTGGGATCATTTTTGAAGCCATTTCCGACAATTACCTAGGGGGAATTGGAGCCCCAATTTGCTAGTAAAGAATCCTACTTTGAATAGAAAATTAAACAAGTTTTCATAAGTAATTATGGGGTCCTTAAACATATATAAAAATCATATTTAATTTCTAATATCATCCATGTACCTTCATAGAAAATTTGGGAGAATTTGGGCCAATTTGGAGGTCTAGAGATCAAAACTAGTTAAGGTCAAAATTGGGGAAAAAGTGAAAAAAATTGGTCATTTAATAAAATTTCAAAAAAGGGGCATTCCAGTGGCATCAGGGCATGATCTTGGCACCTGATGTGGTCTGATATTTTTGAGGACAAGAAGTCAGGGACCACCATTAGATATTGAAACCCAAATGTGTTTTTTTTGAAGAGGAAACTATGACTAGGGATGAAAGGGGAACCTCATATGATGGTGAGGAGCATATAAAAATCATTGAACCTATAATTGAAGAAATGACAAAGAATATTACGAAAGGATTTGAATTTTTTTCTATCTAAAGTTGGAAAAAATATATTCATTTTAAGAAAACCAAGGGGGAAAATGCATTAGCTTGCTTGAAGGAGAAAAAGGAGGAGACCCATGAACCACTTAGTTCTGAAATAGGTGAAGTAGAAGAAGTAGTACATGAAGAGGATCAAAATTAACTCCCAAGTGACTCTGAAAAATATGAAGAGACATCACATGAGTATGAATAAGTTTCTATTGAAAATACTAAAGATAATTTCAAGACACATTCTACCTTGGAAATGGAACAAAGAGAATCTAATGATGGATTCTTGAACTATGAAGGAGTACCTACTGATGGCTTCTCATACCTCTATGTTGTTTACATAGAGATCACTTTTGAAATTTTTGTTGCAATCCAAACTTCCATTAAACATGAAAATTAATACCTTGTAGAATTTGAAGAAGAAACAAGATCAACTTCCCCATCACCACTTGAGCTTCATGAAGTTGGTCCAAGCAAGAAGGACAAAGATGAGGAGGTTCATTTGAAAGAGCCTCGTTTTCTTGAAGGTTCCTTAAATATGAATGAAAAGAAGATCCAATATTCCCTTATAATACTCCATGGAACTCAAGCATTAGTATCAAATTCTTGTTGGAGAGCTACTTCCTTGGAGGAGCCATCCTTCCTTGAATACATGGAGAAGGTTCAAATAGTAATGTGCAACATCAAAGTTAATTTCATGTCTTTGATTTTTGATAGAAAAAATTTCATCGAGCTTAGTGAATGGTTACATGAATCCTACTTGAAGAATAATGAAGTTATTCATAAGCTCACAATTCAAAATGGGAAACTTCTTAAAAGATTGCAAGACACTTGTTTTTTCTCCTATGTTTTATATTGTCAAATGGTATATTGTTTGGAGGATTCTCATGACATGGTGGTATATTGTTTGGGGTAGCATTGGAGATTTATTCACCACTTGAGAAGATGATTGTAATAAGAGTAGTGTAGAAACAATCATGGTGGTTCCTCTCTGATATTTTATTGGAATATTAAGCAATTCAAATTTTGGTAACTCAGTACCAAGCTCAAATAATTATACAGAACCAAAAAAAGGGTGAAAGTTCAGAAAAGGTTTCTAAAATATGGAGGTAAAGATTATTTGTATAAATTTGATTTTTATGGATTTTATTAATACTTTTGGTATTAGTGTTGATGTTACAGGATATATCAGTATGCACAATTCACATCTCTTTAATTTTCAGAACACAAAATTGTAGTACATGAGTTCCACTACTAAATTGCAGCTAAAGAAAATTAATGAGCATAACCATAACAGAGCACTTGGTGCAAAGGAAGGGGTACCAAATGAGGATTACACTTGGGAATATGAAGTAATATTGCATCATACAAATATTGAATTTCTTGAGGACAAGAAATCCTGGGTGGGGAGAACTGTAATGTCCCCATTTTTAATAATTGTATAGCAGGACAATTCCATCAATCTGATTAGTTCCCTAGGTTTGGTGGAAACATTGGGAAGTTAATAAGGGAGATAATAAATGGTGTTTAGAAATTAGAAGGAATAAATATTTATTTAATGGAGTTAACTAAATGAATGAATGTGAAAAATGAAATGGCTATGGAGAATGGAGACACGTGGAGACTATGGGGCCCACTCAAGCTAGAACTCTTGTGTTAAATGGCATCCTCCTCTTCCAATATCGAATATCTGGGAAGACTAATGTTTTTGGATGGATTATAAGGTTAATATACTTGTCCATTTACTTCATAAGTAGAATTTGGGATGAATTGTAACTTACATGGGGAGAGGAAGAGCCAAATGTGGGTTTCATGGACACTTGGCTAGATTCCCCTTACATTTATGACATCTATGACACAAATGATGGAGATTCTATGATAGTTGTGACACAATTCGGATATGAAGGCTAAAATATGACATATATTACATGTTAGGTAAAAATATACCATCCAAGAGAGCTCTCATGTGAGTTTGGGAAGCTCAATGGGCTCCTACTCAAATTTGAGGGGGAAGGTGGAAGGCTAGGAAAGAGGGGACACATGTCAATTCATGAGCACACACCCTAATTCAACTTGGATTGAGTTTTTGGATGGATTGGGAACCTTATAAGGATAATAAAGTTTATAAAATACATGAATCAACCAAGAGAATGTCTTTTGATCACTTGAGAAATTGTCATTTGTGAATTGTGAGAGCTAGTGGATGACTCATTTTCTTACCTTAGCCAATTTTGAGGGTGAAAGATTCCCATCCAAGTTGGTGTTTGGAGAGGACACTTAGGTATTTCATGGAGATTAATGGATTCTTATTTGGAGGTGTAAGATACAGGAAATCATGTGTATTCTTCTATTGCAGCACTCTCTCTCAACTATTTCCAGTTTTCACACCGTATTCATGCCAATGGAGGGATTGCGCTTTGGGTGAGATATTGATCTATTTGGGGAAGATTATAATTCCCATTATATTATGTTCTAATTTATATTCTATGTATTTCACGTTCATAATACTGTCAGGTATAAATACCCGAAATAATTCATGTAAAAATGTTGAACAATGAAGAAATAATGTCATTTTCCCACTATCTTGTTGTGAACCATTGTAATGATGACGATTTCGAATTGGGAGAGACTTTAATTATCCATTTATGATTTTAATAATTTAAATATTCTCTATTCATAATTATAAAAAAAATTCAATTCTAAATTCCCAATATTTTTATGTCAAAATGACTTTATTGAGCAAACAATGACCATTTCCACTCTATTTTGATATATGTCATCATAATGCTTATTATTTCGAATGGAGGAATGTATATATAATAAATGTATGATGGATGGACTATAATTAATGTTTATTCCAAGTCTTATGTTTAGTACTTAATAATTGGAATCCATTTTACTCATTTTATTGCATTAGGAGAAGATTTGGTGCATTTTCCCCAAGGGCCGAAATTGTGACTTGGGAGTTGTTTTGGAAAGAGTCATAAAAAATTGTATAAACTGAACCATGATGCATATGAGACATTGAAACAGTCCATTACACATCCAAATCCTCTTTTTATAAATTTGAGTGACTTCGGGATCATTTGTGAATCCATTTCCGATAATTACCCAGGGGGAATTGGAGCCCCAATTTGCTAGTAAAGAATACTACTTTGAACAAAGCATTAAAAAAGTTTGAAGAAGTAATTATGGGGTCCTTAAAAATATATGAAAATTATATTTAAGTTATAATCTCATTTATTTACCTTCAGATAAAATTTGAGAGCATTTGGGCTAATTTGGAGGTCTAGACATGAAAACTAGTTAAGGTCAAAATTGGGGAAAAAGTGAAAAAAATGGTCATTTAATAAAATTTCAAAAAGGGACATTATAGAGGAGGAGGGGGAGTTGGGGAGG
>LPNX010914555.1:416018-454027 GCA_001517045.1 Pseudotsuga menziesii | reverse complement strand
TGGGAATGGGATGTGGGAGGGAGGAAGGGTAGAGAGAGGGGAGGAGAGAGAGGGAGAGATATGGGGGGTTTGGAGTAGGAAAGTGTGGGGAGGGAGAAGGATTTGTAGATTTATTAGAGGTAGGAAGAGGGAGAGAGATATGGAGGGAGACAAAGGGAGAGGGAGGGATGTTGGCGCAAACCCAACCAACAAAACCTAGTTGAGAAGGGATCCCACTCAGTTGATGCTCAACTCACGGTGATATCCATGAGCACCGACCCAAACAGGTTTTACCATGTCCAGCAACACCCATGAAGTGGATGAGGTCTCACCCGAGATGTTAAAGGGAGGGATGAAGGAACCAAATTTCCATAGAATAGAAGAGGACTATGGGCATCGACAATTCATCAACTTATCTATCATATCCAACCAATCACTTAATCATAAATAGAACCATTCATATTTTCTCTTTAACATATCACATCATTCATTCATAACAGAAATAACCACACCATTGTGCAAACAGATCTAAAGATATAACATTACTGATAAGCAATAAACATCGAATCATAGATCCATGTCACACACATTCACCATTTGATTCACCAAAATAGAAAGACAAAAAGAGACCAAAAGATAAAAATATTCAGATCAACCTTTTTCTTCTAGTATTAATTCTGTGCAATCAATCATATATCCAAAACATATTGTAATTCAATTGAGTTCAAGCTCTCAGTTCTCATTGTATGATATCCTATTATGAATATCACTTGACAATTACATTTACAATTCTTCTTCTATTTATAGGATTGCACCTTTACATTCATGGTCCACTTCTAACTAAATCCTAACTGATTCTACCAACTAATGACCAATATCCACAAAATATGGTCCAAAAGTACAAAAAGTGACACAAAATATTTAAAATAATCTATCTTCTGCCTTGCGTGCCATATTTCACTTGCATGGTGTCTTTTGAGCTTGTGCAAGATCTGTGATGCTGCGCAACTAAATTGGCCCCAAACCCCTTCCAACAAGCCCCCAACACAATCTTGTGGCTCACCCCCGAGCACATTAGTTGGACATGGTGTACTCATTAATTTTTATCTTAAATTCATCATACTGCTCAGTTATATCATTTTCCTGCGTTTTAATTTTCTTAGTAAGGTCCTGACATCTAAGCAAATCTTGCTTTAATGGGTGCTCCACCAGCTTTTTGTTCACTTCCTTCTTTCCCTACTACATAGCCTACAGTGCAACGATTGTTTTTACTGACAATTGGGCTCCAATTTCTTGGAACTCATCAAGTTGTTAATTGCACTTCTGTTGTCACTCCTGAGATTTTCCAACTCATTGTTGTAGCTCCTTTAACTCTATGAACCACGTAATTAAAACAATTGGTGGCATTGTCCTTAGTGCCATCTTCAGTGTTTCCAATTGGCCCTTGGCTTCGTACAACTTCTTTGTCAGTTGCTCTAACTGTTCATCTTGAACGACACTACCTCAAAATTGTGTCGTCACTTCAGTGATATTTTTGGCCTCTTGGTCCATTTCTTCAAACAGTGTCGTTATCTCCTCGATGGCACCCTTCCTTTATACAATTTTCTTTGGGGGTGTGTCTGGGTAGAACAGAGCGTTTAAAATGTTTTTGTCTAGTTGGAGCTGTGCAATAACTTCCTAAGTCACTTTTCCTTTGAGACTACATCCAAATCCATAGTGCTTTCATGGATGTACTAACAAGCTTTCATAACGGCTTCCTCCACTTCACCCTGACTAGCAAAAAGTTGTGACTTCTCAATAACTAGGCGATCAGTTTCCTTCTTGACTTCTATGATTTCTTCTATTGTCTTCATATTAAGCTCCTCTTGTGCCTTCTTGAGCACCTTGATTTCCTATGCTTTGTTTGCCATCAATGTTTCCTTTGCATGACGTAAGTCCTCTACTTCTTTTCGTAATGTCTCCTCTTCTTCTTACGACCGCAAGTACTGGTTTTTGATCTCCTTCTCACGATCGACCAAATCCTGGTTGGTGACCCATTGCATGTGTACTAAGTTTTGGGTGGAAAACTTACTAATATCCACTACAATGCTCTGTAGTTGCTACAGTAAGGATTTCACATTCTCTCATCTAGCATCAATCGCAGTTGGGGGAATCTGAACATTCATGGCCCATAGCTCGGTGCTAATTGACGCATAGTCTTGCACAGCTGCATCCTTTGGTGCTCTTCATGAAACAAAATTATAAATATAATCCAACTTAGATCTTGCCTCCATGAATCCTTCCTATGTAGACTTATTCATTTCCTTGGTGACGACATCGATTGCTTCATTGACAGCTCTAACAAGCCATTGCAATTGCGCCTCCATTGCTGAAATTGTGCTGCTACTCACATCCTACTCCATTTTCCTCTTAGTCCTGATATCCTTAAGGATGCATTGTGCCTCTGGGTCAGTCCCTATCAATGACTCGCCATCATGGTCATGGTGACCCTGCTAGTCATCTCTTCATATCGGATCATCAGGTGCATCTTTTGGTGGTCCTGCTGATATTTCATTGGTGCTAACTGGCTCCTGCCATGCTGCAGGATAGTCATCAATAGTCACCTCCAATTCCTCATCAATCACCTTATAAGACATTGGTATGCATTGTTTATCTGGATTGCAGTGAGCTTGTACATAAATGGTGTGTGGTCCTATGGCGAACCGAGTGATCCTCTAATATGTGGTTGTGGCCTCATTGGACACTCGGGGAATTTTGATAGTTGCCACCTGTAGTGCTTCCTAGTATACCTAAAAGTGGATCACACAATCCTCTTTCCTACTAGGCTCCTCAACCCACCACAAGTTTTGATACCTTACGCCTTTGCATACCTTAACAACTTCAACATCCATCCTTTGCTAATCCTCTGGATCCATCCAAGCCACTAATGCAATGAGGATCAATAGCTAGCTATATGTGAAAGGCCACTCTCTGACCTAAACTGCTGCCGCGTCCTCTGTTAATTTGTTCAGCAAGAAGTGGGACCAGTTCATTTGTACCCCTTTTGTGCATTTTTTTGCACATGTAATCACCCCTGAAGTGCACTAGATTGGGCGGTTCTTGCGGAAAATCTTTCTCGCTAATATATTAGCGCTAATACATAATGTGCGGTCATTTATGCTATCAATGCGATACGCTCTACCATCATGCTGCAAGTCATACTTCATCTTCAACTATGCATCAAGCTTCTTATAATTATCCCTGCCTTTGAATTATGCGATGGGTCTGGCCCATCCTTTGGAAATCCTATGACCTCCAAAATTAAATCCATGATGATTGCGACTGGCGTGTCCAAGCACAACGTCCCTCCATGAAATCAAGCCAAGAGTTGCTTCACACAGGAATTTTCTTCATTCAACCACCCGAAATGTGGCATGTTGATGAGCCCTATCAACCCAACTTTATCCAACCCCTGCACCCATGGATGAGGGATACACACTATGGGCCCTCCTGCTACTAAAGGTAATGACTCATTAGGCTCATTCACGACATCCTCTAACACCAATAGGTCGTGGTTGTCATACTTCATCTTCATTAATGCTGGTATGATATCAGTGGTGCACACCATCCCTTTTGGTAGTGGTGGAATATTCGGTTGATACTTCTAGTTCTTGGTTAGTCACTGAGGCTGCACACCTGGTTGGGTTGGAGTGATGTAGCCCAGGATTTCCTTAATGGAGACCTTGGTTTGAACCCCTGATTCTACAGCAATAGAGCTAGATGACCCCATTTGGGTGGCTGCATCTTCTTGCTCTCTCACAGATGTTCGTGTTTACCTCTTCGTCGGTGCTGGGGAGCTAGGATTATGCCCTCTTCGCTTCTTCGTGGGATAGACGATGATCTGACCTGCATATTTGTAATTTCTTCAACAATAGTAACCAATATGATTGGTGAGTCCCTCTCACTCAAAATTTCTACTGTTTCAGGGTTACTCTGCATCCCGCAACAATTACCTACAGTGGTGACACACCCTCTTCTTCACTCTGCAGCTCTCATAATGCACTCAAGAGCTCTAGAACTTAACTTTGCTTCAACAATATTTGCAACTCAACTTAGCATAGTGGTTCTTTTAACCTGCATTGAGCACCTTCTTAAAGCATCCAGTCGATCCATTCTTAATCATTACCAAATCAACCACGGCCATCATGCATTAACTTCCCGAATCCACCATCGATGTTGTCAACCCAACAATCAGATCCGCCATAAATACGCGTCATTGGTTAACCGTGTTAACTGTTCTTCATTTATTGCTGATTTAAATACGTTGCAACCCTATTGTTGTTGTGACTAATCTTCCTAACTGCGCTACTAAATCCCCTAATTGCGCATCCACTTCCTCTTGGTGTGCCCTTCCTCTGGCTATCTATTCCTCTCTTTTTTCACTGTGCAATGCCTCAAGCACTATGCAATTCTATCCCTATCCTATAAGGCTTCAATCGGCTACAGTTCACCAATTTTGGGAGAAATTCTCCATCTAATTGCTGCAGTTAAACTACCCCCCCATAAGCAATGGAATTAACAAGATATGGACCTAAGCAATGCATATGGAACTTACCTAGATGCTTCAGGAACTTTTTGTCATATATCAGCACCAAATCTCCTTGCTAAAACTATTTGTTCCTTATGTGGCGATCATGCCAGGCCTTCTGTCGATCCTTCTCAACACACTGATGGAAACCTATGATAAATTGGTCCTGTTCAAGTTGTATCAAGTGCTCCATGCACTCTTCTATTGCTACTTCATCATCCATTCCCGTCGTGGCTGCAATGCATAGACTGGGAACAATGTACTCCATAGGCATGATTGCCTCTTTCCCATATACCAATTTGAACAGTGTTTTCCCCATCAATCTCTTGCAAGTGGTGTGATATGCCCACAATAATGTCAGAATCTTCAAATCCCATTCATCTCGGTTAGTGTTACATACCTTTGTAAGTGCATGCTCTAAAATATTGTTGAATGCTTCTACAGTTCCATTCACCTGCAAATGATATGGTGTACTTTTCTTATGTTGTATTTGCAATTCCTCTATTAGTAGGCTTATTGTGCAGTTGATTAATTGACTTCCTTGGTTGCTCATTAATATCCTTGGGCATCCAAACTACATCATGATGTTATCAAGAATAAATCTTGTTGTTGTTGTAGCGGTGCAATCCACGACTGGTGCAGCCTCCGCCCATAGCGTCAAGTAGTATGTTGCTGTGATTATGTACCGTGCACCAATTATCTTCTTAGGTGGGTTTATTGTGTTATCTCCTAAATAAATCAATTTTCAATAGGACCACTCAGACAATTTTTTTTTTTTATAGTGATGAAGATTTCAGGTCATATTATGAAAGATATTTGGGTGACTAACAAAGTTGGAAAATATGGTGCTCTGTTTTTCAAAACAATTGAAAGTTTTAGCTTTCGGTGGCTTAAGCAAACTTTCCAACAGTTCATTAGCCACCAAAAATCCCATATTTCAGAAGCTAATAGTTTTGACTCAAGACCACGTTAACCACCGAAATCCTATTGATCACATTTCTAGAAAGGGAACTTTCGGTGGCTTAGGCAAACTCACCAACAGTTCATTAGCCACCGAAAGGCCCAGCTTAGCAAGTGGGTATAGGAATACATTAGCCACTGAAAGCTAATTAAATACATTTTTGGAAAGGAATCTTTTGGTGGCTTAGGCGAACGGACCAATGGTTCATTAGCCACCGAAAGGCCCCACTTTCGACAGCTTGCAAATTAAACCCTATATTCTCTTAACTATCGAAAAGGCCAAAAAAGGAAAATGGTTATCTGTCCATCAAAATCAAACTTGTCAGCATGAGGCATGTCATAATCTATCCCTTTCAACCACCGAAAAGACCAGGGGACTGCAGTAAACCATAAATTGGTGGCTAAAAGGTCGTTAGTTATCTGAAATGACTGATGGAAATCAAAACCCTAATCTACTCGCCATCTGTCCCACAACTGCAGTAACACCTCTACGAAGAATCAAGTCCCAGTTGGAAATGATTACTAGGCTGGCTCTCTCAAGGTTATCACCAAAATCCATCATCACCTTACTCAATTACCAAATCAAGTAGTTAAACCCTCAAAATCATCACCATGTATTCATTACACTCCACATTCTCTGCATGCATCCTTACTGCTCAAGGCCATCCCTAAAACTAGTGCGCTAATCCCCATTTACAGAATTTGAATTTTGGTTTTTGTAGGTACTAGAAGCACTGTCCAGAGATGAAGAAATGAGGGCCTGCTCTCAGACAGGAACTAGGGGACATCAGTTATCTAGAGTCACATCCAGAAGTCTGCCAATTCTTCAAAGATGCAGGATGTTACAGGTTCTGTGAGAAAATCCAAGGTTCACACCAACAAGTTGCAGAAGTGTTTGCCCTTTCTTTTGATGGCTCTAAGGTGTTGATAGGCAAGGAGGAGTTCCTAGTGGATGAAACCCTAATTGCAGAAGTGAAAAAAATCCCAAGAACTGGGGAGAAATGGTTTAATACCACCATTACTAAAAATGTGGAGTTCAGATCATATTTAAAACCTGAACACAGAGATGTAGTATGGAAGAAAAGTGTTCCATCCACTTGGCTAGAAGAGAGGTGGCACCAATTATTGAAAGCAATCTTGGTTTACATAACCTGTGAAAGAAGGTATAATAGGGTGATGATTTATCACTTTAAATTAATGACTCATTTCATAGGAAGAAGCTCTTTAAACCTACCCTTCTACCTCCACAAGATCTTAACCAAGATGGCCCATCAGGTTAAGGCCCAGCCCACTAAAATCACAGGATGGTTATTGCACAATGGCCTGATACAACTCATAGTTCAAGAATTGCTGCAAAGGAGAAATCTAGCATGGGCATATTTTTTATTCTGGAATCAGTTTGAAATAGGCCTACAGCCAGAAGATAAAGGAAAGTCACCTTCAAATAAATCCACCACCCCCAGGAGTGGAAAAAGGAAGAGGAGGGATATCTCACCAGTAACAATGGATCAGCCTTCTCCCACTTCTAAAACCAACCAAGCTAAAAGAAACCTGGACTTCAGTGGAAAGGAAAAGGAGGCTCTAGCACAAAGTGGAAAGATTTTGAATTTACCTTACTCAGACTCAGAAGAAGAAAGGGAGGAAGAATTTGACCTAACAGAGCAGGTTGCAACCGAAAATGAAGAGTTTCCATAACCCACACCAAAAAAAGACCAGGGTGAACCAATGGAAAAGGCTTCCTCCAGCAAGCCTAGGTCACAAAGAGTCAACCAATTGTTGAGGCAAGTATATGAACTGGAAGTTTTAGAGTCAACCAGTTGTTGAATAAATCCCTGCTAGAAATGAAAGGAAGGTATTTTTTGTTGCAAAAAAGGAATATGAGATTTATGAAGGACAACACCAAGATTTACAGGATGATCAAACTTATGAGGCTGGAGGTGAATAATTCCAACTCAAACCCTAGCTCTCATACTCACTTTGCACTAGAAACCCTAGCAGAGGCAGCAACAAGCTTTCAAGATCCAGAAACAGCCCAGGATGTTGTTGTTTTTCCAAACCCTAGGCAGCCTGAAGAAGTGCCAGAAGATCAACATCAAAACTGAAAGGGGATGATTGGGAGGCTGATTAAAATTTTGTAGAAACAGAGTTTTCGGTGGCTTAGGCAAATGCAGCAGTGATTCATTAGCCACCTAAAGCAGAGCTTTCGATAGCTAACAGACCCAGGATTCTACTTCCTTAACCACCGAAAGAAAAAAAGGGTGCAGAAAGATATTTTGGCACACAAAACTATTTTTGGTGAATACAACTATCTTAGGGATGAAATACAAAGATGAAATTTGCTGAAAAGCACCATTGGAGGAGGTCTATTCTAGTTTTGAGGATACAATCAAGGAGAAAATGGTCACAAACCGTACTTGTTTTTCACCAACAGTGGCTTATCTATTAGATGACAGGTTACAGCTCTACTTTAGTACTCACTGCAGTCATCAAATAGTTCAATGAGTGAACAAGTGTTAGAGTTAGATATACTATTACTTAAATTAGGGTTTTTGACCTAATTTTGCAAAAAACATTTATTTTATCTATTTTTAGTGAATCAGATCCAACTTTTCAGGATTTGAATATGTTTGTAAAGGCTATAAATCCTAAGACTTATTTTGAAGCAAGGGTTCGACTTCAGGGACCTTTAGACCATTATTATTATCAAGCTTATCATGTTATTCATCATCTAATATAAGCTCTTCGGCTATTATATGTTCAGCTTCCATATCTTTTATGTTTTGTGCTTGTGCTTGAATATCTGATTCAGGTTTATTTATGCTATTTAATATCTGATAGCTATCACCCTATCTGTATGTTGATGAGTTCAATTACAAGTAATTTTCCTTATTTGGATTAACCATTTATATGTAATTGTTTTATATATAAATCTGCCAGCATAGTAAGTTATCCATCTTTTCACCCTATTATCAAACCTCTGAACATTGGTAGTTAGAAGCCTTATCTTTTGATTGATTTTTATGCATGTCTTGAGTGTGTGAGGTCCTTTAGGTCATATGACTTGATCCATTTTAGAAAACCATAAAAACAGTTAAGTTACCAGGCATCCTCGAGCTGCAACCTAGAGGAGTTTCCTGAAGTGATAACAGATTGGTCCCATAAAATCCACAGCCCATTTATCAAAAGGTTTCAAGGTTACCTGGGGTACTAGCGACATCTCATCCTGCTGTGATGGTTTTCCAGTACATTGATAGACATCACAGCTCTATGCATAATCTATCGCATCATTATGTAAAGTGGGCCACCAAATCCCTACGCGAAGCACCTTCCTTGTAGTAGCGCGACCATCATAGTGTCCCCCAGCGACTCCCGCATGTGCTTCTTCTAGGATCTACCCTTGTTCATGTGGCAGGACACAACATCACAAAATTTCATCTAGTCCAAGATTATACAGGTGTCTAGCAATCAACTGGAAATCTGAAGCTTTAACCACCAACTACTTCTTTTGACTTGTTGAAAATTCCTCTAGTGCGATTCCGGTCGCCAAGAATTGTATTATTTGAGCATAATAGTCATATTCCATGTCAACCTTGAATAATTGTGCATCGGGCAATCCTTTTTCAATATTGGTGGGATCCTCACCCATCTCAATTCTAGAAAAATGATCAGGGCCAGCATTCAAGTGACCTGGATTCACAATTATTTCAAAATCAAACTCCTGAAAGAGAAGTAGTCAGTGACATTTCTTCCCCCACAACACATGCTTATTGACTAAGTACTTCAAATAATAATGATCGATAAACTTCTTGAAATGACCTCCTAAAAGGTAATTCCTGAATTTCTACATCGCATATACCATCGCCAGACCTTCTCGCTCTTTGGTCGTATAGTTTTTTCTTAGCAAATGACAACTTTCAACTAGCGAAAGCGATTGGGAGATCAAGGTCTCCTTCACCTGGCTATGCAAGCACTACTCCCAGCGCAACAGATGATGCATTGACATGGACATGGAACTCCTTGTTCCAGTATGGGAACAAAAGTATTGATGCCGAAGCCATCTTGACCTTCAGTGTGTTGAAGCTTCCTTGACATTCTGGACTCCATACAAATGCATCATCTTTCTTCAATAGTTTCTCTATAGGGGCATTAATCGCAACATATCCTTTGATGAATTTGCGATAATACCTGGTGTGCCCCAGTGTCGCCGTAAGCATATTCACATTCGTCATCAGTGGAAAGATCAAAATGAGTGCTATATATCAGGGAGGTTGCTGATTATATCAAATTGCAGGTATGTTTGTATCGATCTTTTCCTTATGATCAGTTCAACCCTGTTATGCATTGTTTAACTTGTTTCCAATTGATATGTTATTTTCTTTTTTTATCCGATCTCAATTTAATCTTTGACCATTATTCTATTTTTTGTAACCGCACCTAATTGAAGAGTTGTTCACAAAATATTACATATCGTAGAGTGGTTGCTGAATATATCAAATCACTGGTATGTTTGTACTTTGTATCGATCTCTGTCTTATGATATGTTCAACCCTTCTCTGCATTGTTTATGTTTCTTCCAATTAATTAGGTTAGCCTCCTTAGTGTTATTGTTACTTTCCCTCAGTGCTACTTCGATTGTGTTTTAGAATAAGTCAATAGGGCTTGCTTGTATTAGTTTTTCCCTTTCTATGATGTTGTTTGCATTTTTTATGAACATCTCTTTCTTGCTATGTAATCCTAGAAACTGGTATATTTCATAATTTATATGCATCAAGCACATCATATTTTTAATTTTCTTTTAATAAAAAATTAGTTCTGTTGTTAATTAAACACATATTTATTTTAATAAACCTCAACAAAACCCCTAATAACAGTAATATTCTTTCAAGTACAAAATTAGTTTAGTTGTTAATTAAACATTGTTACGGAGAAAACTTCCTATGTCTTGGGGTGTACCACAACAGACAGAGAAACCGAAGAAATCAATCCCTTCCCAATATGCAAGATAAATACAACATCTAACACTAAAGGATCTCAAAACATACCTTATTCTGGATGGTCGTAGTAGATCTTCGTTGAGCTTTTTCCAATCCCACTTGCTTTAGCAATTTACTCTCAACAACAGTAAACAAGGCAAGCATACTATATGATATAGTGTTAGGCCTACTCTAGCATATATAATCAATGGTACATAAGAAATTAAACACATCCATGGATTTAATATTGATTTAAATGCACATCATTGCATAGGAAAAGATATTTCTATTAAATAAATCAAAGATTACATAAGTGACAACCTCTGTCGGCACGTTTGCGAACCAAAGAAACTGAGTCCTCCACCTGGGCCTCCACCACCTCAATACTCCATCTCTCGATAGCATGCTCACAAGAAATGCAAGGTTGGGAAGAACACAAAGTTCTCCAAGGGACAAAGGGATGCAGACTCAAGTATAAGCAAGCTACAACAATAATGGACTATAGTTTTCTTGCTCTTCAATGTATCCAAAGGGTTCCTTATATAGTGCTTCAAAGGGGTAATGGAAGGTCGAATCTGAGTGATCTCGAGACATATGGAAGGCCAAGAGACAAATGACTCAGATCCACATCAAGGAAAACTCCAAAAATATTTGGCCTTTTGCACACATCCCAATGTACACAGGTTTAAGGGTAATATCCGCGTATATACGTGAGAAAGGGATTAAAAGTCACATACAACAAATAATGGTTGTTTTTAGGGATGATCTTGGAAACATAAAAGGTACAAAAATAGTCCATGGGGTCCAAAGAGTCTGTAGAGGGACAGAGAAGGCCATAAAAGTGTGATCAACCATGTGTGGTAAAATCAGCTGTAAGAGATGCCCCCTAATGTGTGAGGTCAGAGGGGTAACATGATGGCCAAAATACATTATAAATCCATCCCAGAAGTGGATTGATGAAGAACCAGGTGGAATAACCAGCCATCCTACAATATAATACAATAATCAAACTCTACACATGACTGCAAATACATATAGCAGTCCCAAATACATAAGAGTACAATGGCCATGAATAGGCATGATATACAAACTGTGTCATGTGTGGTCATCACCACATAAAATATATAATAGATCAAAATCTCCATGATGAAGATATACAAAGGATCAATATATCCATGAAAGCTGAAGATATCTAACATACGCTGGAATCAAGTCACGAGAGATGAAATCTCATGAACACTGGCACGATCACGGAGGTAGCATATATGAAATGCCACCAATATGGAAAGTATTCTACACAAACCACTATGAGTACATGTCCTACTATGTGTATATGTGTGTAGGTTGAACATAGTAGTTCATCATCTGATTACCAGTCATTGATGTATACCGTTAACAGACACGAGATCACCCATCGATAATGAAAATGGGAATCAAGGTACTAGAGTGAAGTCTAACAAGTGTGAATAAATGTGTTGAGGTCAAACACTTGGAAGAATCCATTGATCAGGGGACATTGATGTATTCCCAAAATTGTTGATGGTGAGACAACCTACCTCTGATGACTGTAAGTCTCAAGGCTCTCAAATGACTCTAGACTCCTATCCCAGAATAAATAATCTGAAGTCGATGGGATGGAATCTGCTAGAAGGAGGGAATTATTTCATCCCCCATCAACCAACAGGAGGTACTCAACAATGTTGTATAATGTGGAAAGACTCGAACAAGATGTGTACGAACCAGTAATACTACCAGGAATGGTCGATATCTGAAGTCAAGATAACTAAGGAATGGTCGAATCATGCTTCAACTTCCTTTGAACAAGAGCATAAAGGTGAATGGTGACTGAATGTAGGCAGCATAGACTCGATATACAAAGCTGGCACATCTCTGCAACACATGAGGAATCAACAGAGGCTCCATAGGGATTGGAAGCTTAACCAGACGATGGAGATAAACTTAGAGAAGTGAGTAAAGTTCCTAAATCCAAACTATTAACCCAAACAATGGATGTGATATACAATGCTCTATTCGAAGGTGACACGACTTGACTACTGCCAAAGATAACATCTTTTCTTGTCTGAATTTTTGGTTTTTTTATTTTTTTAGAATTTTTCAGATATTTTGAAAATCTTGAAAAAGAATAAAAGTGCTTTATAGTTACACATATAGGAGGAGACAAGTGTCAAGGGGCAAACAAACTAGTTCCAAGCAGTGGAACATACCTATGCTCAATGCAAGGAAACATGTGCAAGATAATGACACTCGAGGGAAAGTCCCCTCCCGGTAAAAAATAGGGAATAAAGATGAAAAAGATATATAAAAGGGCTCTGCTTTGCTAGACATGAGACAAGCTCAGATTATATAATTGATAATCAAAGTTAGGGAAGCCGGCATAAGGCTCAATACGACAAGCAAAACTCATGATAATGCAATTACAACTTGACATATACAAGGGATTCCTGGGGAAAAGGCCAGCATAAAGGTCAAGAGGAGTATGAATCTCTTGCTCAAAATCATGGTGATACTATACAAAGGACTCCCACACCCTATAGGAAAAATGTTGGCATGGGAACCAAATGCAAAACATGATCTAACTAGGGTACCCATGTATGGTGAAGCTCTACCATTCACAACATGTCACTTCTAAAAGTAGCAAGAAGGTTTTGTGAGAAGATGGAATGGGTTCGTACCTAAGGTTAAAATGAAACGGTCATAAGGTTATGGAAAATGCAAACGGATGTGAAACCTGACCTATATTCCAATTTAGACATAATACCTGTAGTAGGCATGAATAGATCAAAGCCACGGTCAAACTACACTCAAAACGGACTCCTACAACATCAAATTAGTTCAAATGGTCCAAAATGGTCAAAAACTATACAAAGTGAGTAAAAATTTCAAAAATTTTCTATAAATAGTAAAAATTTAAAATTTTTCATATCATTTGAAATTTTTACCCAACATAGTGCATTTGAGCTCAGAACTTCAGAAGCGAATTCTGGGAGCATCGTCCAGCGGAATCTCTCCCCGTTTGATCCAGGTAGATTCTCATGCCCTCCTCTTTCATTTTCATGCAAATTTTTTGAATTTTCATGGTCCATTTTATTTTTTGAGCCATCCATACTTATGCGTTTCAGCCCACATAGAAATCATGCTTTTTTCTGCGTATAGGGCTCGCCATATGCAGAAAAAGCACCAAAAATCATGTACATATGCAGTTGTTTTGAGAACAGTCGCATATAGGGCCATAAACAAGGTTTTTAAAGGCAAAAAATGATCAAAAATTTAGTTTTTGTGTAGCATGGTGCTAGAGTGGAGGGAAAGAGAGCATGGTGATGTGGAAGAAGCTATGCAAGGTGATCTTATGGCCCAACAAGCATTACGGGCATGTGGCTTATACAAGTTTTGGTGTCTTGGCAGCCTGAGGGCCAAACCAAGACTACTCTAGCTACTGGTGGACTATTGGGATCCAGAATCTGAGAAATTTCAGATAGATGGGATGTCGCTCAGCATCAAGGTTGAGGACATATATTTTATCACTAGTTTGTCCTGACGAGGAGAGATGGTGAACCTCCTATCTCGTGGGCCAGGAGGTGGGCTGACCATAGATGAGTACATAGTGGTGTACTACTTTCTAGAGATAGAAAAGGTTGGGAGTCAAATCCTGACAAACTCTATCCATATTCTGGGGCTGAAGGCCATACTTTTGTCACTAGGAAGGATTGCAGGGTTGGCTTCACTCCAATAGGCCTCGCGGAAAATGATGTTCTATGCGGTAGAGTCTATGTGACCTACAGTGTATAACTAGATTATGACATTGTTGAGCAACATGAAACAAACATTTCAGTGACTGCAAGATGGGCAGGGTGCAAAACTTTGGGTTTGAAAATATACTGAGCACATTTTTCTTTGAGTGGGTTTCAGGGCTAAGCCCTAGGGTGGAAATTGTTCCACATGGAGTTCAGGATCTATCCCAATGATTCTAAGTGAATGTCATGCACATACTGGGCGAAGGTAGGGTGGCCAAACCCTACCCAGTAGATTTCTTTCCATGGTGGAGGAGATAGATCATCGCCATAAACGACTACTCCTATGCAGGGATATACTTTAGCAGAGATCCGGATATGCCGCTACCATCAGGAGCAGCTTATGGTGACATAGGTAAAGAATCCCAAACCCACTTTTTAATTTTTGAATTATTTAATTTTTTGTGTTTTTTGATATATTGACTCAAAAGACATATTTTTTGGTGTGACGACACATAGTGACAATCTATCATTTATATGCAGATGTAAGACCATGGTGGCTAGAAGGCTTCCCTCGTCATCAAAGGAGGAGAAGAGGAGATGACATCATGAGTGCGGATGCTCCAAAGCATCCACACACACTTTGTTCACTTAACACATAGGGTACCCATGGCACAAGTCAAGGAATTTCCTGAGGCCATGCAGCATCAGGTGGTTGGTGTACCATGAGCATGGGTTCAACTCTTTCGATGGCTAGCTAGATTTGTAGTGCTATATCATGATCAGAACCCCCCTCCTCCTCAAGCTTAGAGACCTGAGTGTATTCATTTTTATATGACCATGTATTATATGTTGGTGGCTCGGAAGCTTTTTGTATATGACACTTATGTATTATGATGTCACTTTTTGGATATTAATGAAAAACTTTTATGATGATCGATTTTATTTATATTTACATGTGTGTAAAATATATGTTTGTGATATGCTTATGGTCTATACAACAAATACCAATCTAACACATAGTTAGCATATGAGTCAGCAACTTGATTAAAAATTCTTGAAACATGAATGTATGTTATATTCTCAAACTGTCGTTCTAGCAATCTAACACGTAAGAATCTTCATAATAATGTCGGATCCCTAATCCAATACAAGCCATTAAGCTGTGAAACCACTAACTGTGAATCAAGAAGTACCTCAAGAGAATGAACACCATGTGAAATGGCATCACACAATAACTCAATGATGGCACTATATTCAGCAACATTGTTTGAATAGGGTTGCAAACATATGCCTCTTGAAAACAATACTTGACCCGTAGGAGTATAAATCACCCAAGCAGCTGAAGCTGAGTTTTGAGTGTGGCGGATAGCACCATTAGAGAATCCTATGTAAATGGAATACTCCATTGACATCTGCCATAAGAAAAGAAAGCTTATCAACAAACCTGATCACCATAAGAAAACCTAACTATGCAATGCAAAAATGTACAATAATATACAACAATCATACCTAGCTGAAGATCATGCATAGTATTTTTTGAGATAGAGCCCATTTCTAGGCTCCACCAAGGCTATCCCTTCATAATCAACTAGCTCATAGAACCTTTCTTTAAGACTCATTTAACCATGTAAGGTCCATGCCACATGGGATTAAATTTCCCTACCCCCAAGGGTTCCTTAGCTTGATCCCACAAAAGGACTAAGTCACCTTCGTTAAACCTCCTTGGATGGACAGACTTATCATATTGGACCTTGACGTGAATCTTGTTAACCTCTAGAGCCACTAAGGCATCTCAACGCTGCTCATCAAGCTGCTCTAAGTGGACCAAACACTCTTCCAATGCAGAAGTGTCTGGTAAAATCTCTACAGCTAGCTTCAAAAAAGGGATTTTGCATTCAACTGGTAAAACTGACTCCACCCCATGTACAAGCTGATATGGAGAGAAACTGGTGGTAGTATTAATCACAGTTCTATAGGCCCAAAAGGTAGGATACAACATAATATGCCAATTGGACTTGCTTTGTATGATGGTTCATTGGAGAATAGACTTAAGTGATTTGTTCACTGCTTCAACTTGTCCATTCGCCTGAGGATAATAAGAAGATGAATTCTCTTGCTTATACCCTAAATTGGAAGCCAACTCTTTCATCATTTTATTTTGAAAGTGCCTACCATGGTCAGTGACAAGCTCTTTCAAAATGCCAAACCAGGTGATAATATGGTTGAAAATGAAATGCGTGGTTGTCTCATCGTCGGATTTAATTGTGGGCATAGCCTCTTCCCATTTCATGAAGTAATCAAGATATATAATAATGTGATAATGCCCCCCATCCGAAGCTAGGTTTCAATCCATAAAATCAATCCCCCACTTGGTGAAGGGACCGGTGACAATATGATGTAACGGGGTTGGACGCAAGTGCATATTGCATGCAAACACTTTGCAAGGGTGACACTTCTTGACCGCATTAACACAATCTTTGAAGATGGATGGCTAAAAATATCCTTCTCTCAATATTTTTTGGGTTGTAGAAATCCCATATAAATGACCACCACACGCCCCTTCGTGGAAATCATTCAGCACAACCTCAGCCTCATCATGGCTTAAACAATGACGCAAAATGGAATCTACCCCATGGCGGTACAAAGTGTTATCCAATATAAGGTAGTTCTTAGCTACATGACGTAATCATCATCGCTCATCCTATGAAAGGTGAGTAGGGACCTTCAATGTTTGCAAATATACAATGATATCCCCACACCAAGGGTCGAAAGTTGAGATAAGAAAAATATGCTCATCGACAAACGTATCCTCATAAACTTCCTCCTCCTCCAAACTTGGAAAATCGGATATAAGATCTGCAAAGATCAATTATTTCTTTGATTTCACTGAAACGAACTTGAGATCAAACTCTTGCAAAATGACAATCCATTTATTGTATTTTTCCCCAATCATCCTTCTAGTGAGGAAAAACTAAAATGGATTGATATGAGCTATGACCAAGGTTTTGCGAAGGAGAATGTAATGTCTCAAACCCTGAACCACATGAATGGTGGCAAAGGATAGATTCTCCACATCGGAATAGAAAAGTTTCACATATATAAGGTTTTAGCTCAAATAATATATGACATGCTCATGGAGCTCCTCATCCTCCTGAACCAAAACCATACCAACCGTCTCCATAGACGTGGCCACATAAATCAATAAATCACAACTATAGTCGGGTGGACTAAGCACGGGGACCATTGCTAAGGCTCGCTTAAGAGCATCAAATGACTCTTGGGCTCACTCATCCCAATAAAAAGGGGTGTCCTTCTTCAAAATATGCATAAAGCCTTTAGTCAAATTGGAAAAATTAATCATGAATCTCCAGAATAAGTTCGCCATGCCTTGCAAACACTGAATGTGTCTAATATTATGCGAGGGAGACAATTGAAGTATTGCCTCAACCTTTAAGGGATTGACTCTTATACCCTCCTTGGATACAATGAATCCTAGCAAGTGACCAACAGTCACGCAAAAGATGCACTTATGAGGATTTAAACAAACCTGGTAATGATGACCTCTTTTGAACACTAATCTCAAATGATATGGATGACCCACTCTCAAATGAGAGTAAGCAGCAAGATCATCCAAATATACTTCAATAATATTTTTAATATTGTGAAATATTAAGGTCATAGCCCGCTGAAATGTAGCTCTGGTGTTTTTAAGGCCGAAGGGCATCTTCTGATATACAAAAGTACCCCAAGGACAAATAAATGCAATCTTTTGTTGATCCTTAGGATTAATATGAAACTGATTATATCCAGAAAAACCGTCCATAAAGGAAAATACCTCACTCCAGACTCACTCATCCAAAATCTGATCAATAAATGGTGTGGGGAAATTATCCTTAGGATAGGCACAATTTAAGTCACAGGAGTCAGTGCATATATGGATTGCTCCCTACTTCTTATCCACCAAAATGAGATTTGAAACCCAATCCATCAAGGGATCGGGATAGATAAAACCAGCCTTCAATAGTTTCTCTATCTCAGCCTGAATGGTGGGTGCTTTTCTAGGATTCACTGCATGTAAACGTTGTCGAATCGATTTTGCATCTGGATAAGTTTTGATCTCATGTTAGACAATATGAGGGTCAATACCTAGCATTTATTCATATGACCAAGCGAAAATGTCACGAAACTCTTTAAACAACTCGGTATACTCCTTGATCTCATCGGGGGAACAACCAGCCCCAATGTAGACATTCTCAATTTTTCCAGGATCACGAGAAATATTGATAGCAATGGTTGGTGATAAATTAGCCATGTTTCCATCAGCCATCTGACTAGGAGAGCTTAATGGAACCACGGGGCTACCAATATTCTTGCTAAGAATCTCCCTAAAGTCATCACACTCCATAGGATTGAGCTTAGGAAGAAAATATGATCGATGATGCAACTCTTCCCAAGGTTTCTCAACCCCAGACATGGCCTCCAGAATAGCTTCATCCAATGGAAAAACATCATCGAGGAAATCATGTGAGAAATATGACTCTAATGCCCATGCAGGAAGCACATATGAATCCTCCTCCTTTGTCCTCGAAGAGGAAGGACTAGGATCTGCAACCTGATCAATATTTGCTTGATACGCCACCATTATTGCAGGCAACGGCATTTCTGTCTCAACAGAAACACTTGAAGTATTCGATGAAGTAAGAATCCAAGGATCTTCCATGTGGGTAGTGCGAAAAGACACCAAATTCAGTGAGGATGAAGCCCCACCAAAACTAGATCCAATCATAAGAACGGGCATAGGACAACTAAATGTTCTCATAAGAGAAGGATACATACCTACGCCCACACTCATAGTTGTCAGCTGAGAATGATCAATAATCAGGATAGAAGCTCTCGATGATGTATTAACACTCGGATTATGGAATGACTTTTGATCAATTGTATCAATCTTCCCATTAAACAGAAAGCATGTCACTTGAAAGAGGGAAGAAGCTATGGCTTGCATACTATACATCCAATTCATACCTAGTAAAATATTGTAGTCAAGGGGCACATCAACCACCTCGACCTCGATTGCGACAGTCTTCCCTCCCAATTGGACCTCTAGAGAAGGAAATCTCATGTGGCCAAAATGATCTACCATCAAAATTTGTCAACATAGTGGCATATTGAGACAACTTGGGAGAACCCAAACCCTCCCAACATGACAAAGACATCACCGAAGAAACGTCTCCTTCATCAATGATAATACGCTTGACGGTGTTGTTAAGACACTCTACATGAATCAAAAGAGACACATAGTAAGGCAAGAGAGGCTGTACTCCCATGGTTTCAAATTTTATCATAGTAGAAGAGTTATCATCACTAAGCCCAAGAGAAGACAACAAGTCTTTCCTCTGCGGAGGAAAATTCTGAAGCACTTCTAACACGGACATCGCACAAGGATTCTATCCCAAATCCTCGATAACTGAATAGTTCTGGGCAGCTCGGGCATTAGGATTTTTTCCTAAACACTTTAAGACTCCCTTAGGAATGCGAGGTGGAGCTTCAGGTTTATCCATAGAATTTTTGATTCGCAAAGGGATCTTGAGTGGGAAAGGTTCTTTCCCAAGGGCTGGTTGTGGAAAAGCATTGTCTTTTGAACAAGTCACAACCTTATTAGCACTCATTATGTTGATGCATCCATGACCACTAGCGGCCTCCAGTGGGTTTGCATTTCCACCTAATGCACAACCAGAACCAATGGTCCTCGAGTTCATATTTTGATTGTTGGGTAAAGGATTAGTTAACACAGCTGGGCCCTGTGCTATTAACCTTGAGGCATCTTCCATACGAGGGCTCAAGTGAGTGAGATGGTCCTCCTTACACAATTTTTAAGGAAAATTCACCTTACGTTTAGACTGTTTGTCCCCCCCATCATTAGTTTTATTATCATTATGATTAGCATTCTCATTCTTGTTCCCACCCTTACGAATATTTTTTACTTTTTTCTTATTCCTTCCAGGCTTTTGGTTTCCTTTCAAGTTCGACGATTACATGTAAAGTATAGTCACCGATTGGGTAGGTTGAGACGAAGCCGTAGCTTGTCCTGACATGGAATGGATAATTGACAATTGGCTCACTTGTTTGACAATCAAGTCCACAGGTTTGGTACTTCTACATCCCACAATACCATCGGCATGTGGCCCAGCCTTAACCTTGGGGTCGAAATTGGACCTAAGAGCATTAGGTATAATCTCATACAAAATTACGGATTGAGCATAGATCAAATCCAACCCTTGTGCCCTAAAAATAGCTTGTTCCTTGTTTTGAACTTCAGATGTAGAAACATCCTTCACTATGTAAGGTAATAAATATTTGAGGAACCACTCAAGAAGAAACTCTAGTGGTATAAAAGCTTTGATTAACCATTTCTGTCTACGCCACTATTGAATATGATCTAAAATGTGTGTGGCTTTATCTTGCCAGAAGGTCGACAAGAGTTCGGTACGAACGTCATAACATACGGGTAACTGGAAATGATTAAGGAAAGTCAGTGCAAGATCATCAAACGTAGTATAATCCCCCCCCAGTAAATCTATATGCCATTTCACTGCAGGGCCCGTTAGGGTGGGTTGAAATAGCCTCAAACGAATGGAATCGTCATGTAAGGAATTGGAAGAGCACCAAAGGTGGAAGGTGGTGACATGCTCACTAGGATCTTCACTAGTATTACCCTTGAACTTGGAAATGTCTGAAGGAATCTTGTTAGGGACACTCGGCCATGCTGGGTTATGAGACATGGGATCATTTTTCAATATTGACAAGTCAGGTAAGTTCAAAGTTGCAAGGAAAGGGAGCCTAGGTTGAGCCAGTCGATTCCATTCTCCCTGGTAGTATTGATTCATGTAAGGTTGATTTCTATAATTACCATGGCCTTGGCCATAATAACCTCCTCCCATTTGGCCCATGTAGGGTTGCATGGAAACATTATGATGTGGGGTTCCTTGATTATGAAGTGCTACAAAGCCATAATTGGAAGAGTAAGCAGATTATGGATACTCGTACCCATACGGTTGATAGTTTTGTCCATAGTGTGATCCATACAAATGTCCATGAGAAGCTCCATAAGGTGTTCCATGGGATGTATCATGAGAATGTCTATAGTTAGGGGTATGGGAAGCTTTAGAAGCTGGAACATGAGATGATCTAGAAATAGGTACATGACCTACTGACACAATAGGAGGTACTTGACTTTGAGATACTATCGTGCAAGCAGTCGCAGAATGAACATGGCTAGTAGAAACATTCTGGCCTAAAGGCCCACGTGAATTAAGGGAAGGATGAGTCTTTAAAAATGAATTCGAAGGAACAGGGTTCGAGGACGAAGGGACATGTGAAGGAATGTAAGTAGTGTTCCCAATGTTCACTCGTCTTGGTTCTGGTATCCACATAGGATTACTAACACTAGGTCTAGGATGAACATATGAAGTTGTCTCCACCATAGGGATGGAGGGTGCAATGTGACTAGTGCCCCCAAATATATCCACATGGAAAGGGATGGGAGTGCCCCCAGGCATAGTACTAGGACCAAATCCTGACTCAGCACGATGTGTCGGATCAGGTGCAGGGATATCAAACATGTCATATCTAACATGACTAGTGCTTATGGGTTCATGGTGAGTCTCATCACCCGGAAACCAATACCGACGACCTATGAATGAGGGATCATAACCAGATCATGAAGGATGTTCATGTGAAGCATCATATGTGCTAATAGGATCTTCCTCTCTAACCTCATGAGGTGGAGAAGACATCTCTGGAATCTCATCCTCATGATCTCCCATGGTGTGTGAATCAAAGTGAGAAGTAGTCCACCTAGACTGTCTGGTTTTCTCTCCCAAAGGTGGAGGAGAAGTGGAAGGAGAAAGTCCTACTAAAAAAAGAGAACAGTCGGGTGCCGCGCCTGAATCCACAATGAATCAAAAAATAAAAATACTTGATCTGATTATGCAAACCCTAGGCAAACTAGCGTGCATAGAGCATACACCTATAAAATGTAAAACAAAATCACAAGTAAACAAGGGTAGGATATGTGAGCTCCCGAATGAAGTAGGTATGTCTCGCCTAGGAGAGGCTTGAGACTCCCATACACAACAAGCGGAGGTTCGTAACCAATTATAGTGGCCCTCAGCTTCAATGCATATAGCGACTATGTTGTTCAACCCATACCTAGTCAGGACACCTGCAGAATAACCTCTGTAAATATTCCCTCGATAAACTAGGTAAGGAAACTAAGGTCACCTCTATATAATCAATGCTCAGGCAGACAGTCGTAGGCGGGATTGATCGTATGGGAAGGGTAGCAAAGCCCGAAACTCTCGAAAGATCCCCCAGATACAAATACAATCCTGGAAATATCTCCGGTGCTACTTAGTTACAACTAGGGGTCATCCTAATCATAACCTCTCACACTGCCTCATGCTTAACTCCCGTGTAAGAGGAGGATCCTGAAAAACACTAATTATATAAAGGATTCCACACTCTCACCTAGACAGACACCTAATTGTTTTGTTTAGTTGTCTTGGAGAATGGACTCACAATGAACTATTCCAAGACCCTAAAACCTAGTCTTGTTGGTGCACCCTAAAAAAAAGAGTGTAATTCATTTTATTATGTGTTGATTTTAATTATATTTATTACTCAAAGGGTAAATGGACGTGCAACTAATGATGTTATGACACAAAAAGAAGTAAAATGCACACCTAACAATCAATGCAAATGCACTTTGTCGAATGAAAAACAGGGTATGCTATTACGTGAAGTGAAATTTTTTTCCTTCAAATGTATATGTAATCATTTCCTATATGAAAATATGACTAATATTCACCAAGCAAACATAATGCAAGTACCATGCTAATGCAAAATGAAAACAATGCATAACAATGCAAAAAAGAAAAATGTTTTTGCATTTTTTAATTAAATGAGATAACAAGAAAAAGTATGACTCTACAACCCTCATACTCTGCAAGCACTCACAAATAGCAGCCAAGCAAAGCACCAAGGTAAAAAATACCTAATGCACTAATCCCAAAACAAAAAATAAAAAATTAAATGACAAGAGCATTCTCAAAAATTAAATCAAAAGGAGTCTCTGGTCAAAAATAGAGGGGAGATACAGACTCCAGAAGCATCAAAGAAGACTCAGCAATCACCCAAACTCACCCAACAACACTTAATCTTCCCAAAAAAGAAAAAAATCACGGCATACGTGACTGTTCTCAGTAAACTTGTGTACATACACGACTATTCCAGGAAAACCCGCTGTACACACGACTATGAAAGAAAAACCCGCGTACAGGAAGAAAAAGATAGAAAAATAAGGTAAATGGACAAACTGAGGCAAAATTTACTTCTCCATAATACTACTAGGTAATCATGCCCCTAGACCCAACACAGAAATAGAGAAATCAGAGCAATAGAAGCACATTGAATGGCGAAAACCCCCAAAGAAAAACAACTAGGAACCTCCCTAGCGGAGTCGCCACAATAGATAGAGAAACATCAGAAATCAATCCCTTCCCAATATGCAAGAGAAATACAACATCTAACACTAAAGTATCTCGAAACATACCATATTCCGGATGGTTGTAGTAGATCCCCGTTGAGCTTTTTCCAATCCTACTTGCTTTAGCAATTTACTCTCAATAACAGTAAACAAGGCAAGCATGCTATAGGATATAGTGTTAGGCCTAATCTAGCATATATAATCAATGATACATAAGCAATTAAACACATCCATGGACTTAATATTCATTTAAATGCACATCATTGGACAGGAAAATATATTTCTATTAAATAAATCAGAGATTACATAAGTAACAACCTCTATCGGCATGTCTGCGAACTAGAGAAACTGATTCATCCACCTGGGCCTCCACCACCTCAATCCTCCATCTCTTGATAGCAAGCTCACAAGTAAAGGAAATATTGGGAACAACACAAAGTGCTCCAAGGGACAAAGGGATGCAGACTCAAGTATAAGAAAGCTACGACAACAATGGACTATAGTTTTCTTGCTCTTCAATTCCTCCTCTTCAATGTATCCAAAGGGTTCCTTATATAATGCTTCAATGGGTTAATGGAAGGTCAAATCTAAGCGATCTTGAGGCATATGGAAGGCTAAAATACAAGTGACTCGGATCCACATCAAGGAAAACTCCAAAAATATTTGGCCTTTTGCACATTGTTCTGATGTACGCAGGTTTAAGGGTAATATCCGCATATATACGCGAGAAAGGGATTAAAAGTCGCGTACAGCAAATAATGGGTGTTTTTAGGGATGATCTTGAAAACATCAAAGGTACGAAAATAGTCCATGGGGTCCAAAGAGTCTACAGAAGGACAGGGACAGCCATAAAAGTGTGCTCAACCATGTGTGGTAAGATCAGCTATAACAAACACATATTTCTTTTAATCAACCTCTTTTTATGATAGTAAAAAGCCAAATTCAAATAGAAATTGCAATAAGGAGAAATGATTGGACAGATTCAGAGCCCCCTGAAGAAATTATTCACATAATTCTGATACAAACCCAACTAGAATTACTATGGAGCACTTCATTGCAAATAAGGAAAAATGATTAGTTAGATTCAGAGTCCTGTGAAGAAAATATTCACAAAATTCCCATATAAACCCAACTGAAATTACCGTAGCGCACTTCATTGCAAGTCATAAGGATAGTACTCACAATTAACCGTTCTGCTATGTGGATCTTTGTGATGATCATTTGATCACTCTTCACCTTTTCCTTGTTCCTTGGTGTATCGTGCAGCCCAACTTGCCCTGATCCATCCATTACAATATTTGATTTATCGTTGTATACTCTTTGCAATCATATAATTCAAACTTGTTAATCATAATTTTCCACTTCTTTTGCATCATAACATCTTAGAATCACTTTAGATAATCTATAAAAAAAAATCATTTGTTGGTGTGACTTTGTATCTAGATCATAATTCAATCTTGTAAATCAAAATTTTCCACTTTTGTATCATAATATGATATCTGGAATCACCGTAAATTATTTTCTAATTCTCTTTGCCATATTGGTATGACTTTGTAATCTCGTTAACTTGAAAAGATGAATCTAATAGCTTAATATGATTTTTAGATTTTTTTATCAAGCTCAATTAACATTAATAAAGGTGAGTTATATAATGTAAAGCACTATGTATATCGAATGATAAAAATGATTTATCTTAATTTTTCATTTGTTCATTTTTAAGTATGTAAAAATTTATATTTGAATTTCTTTTCATCTATGTGGGTTTTGAATAAAATTTATTTCAATCATTATGTTTACTCTCACACTTGGAGAATTGGATTTTTTTTCTTATAAAGTATTTTAAACTTAAACTTTAATAACTTTTAACATTTTAAAATGTATTTATACTAATTAAATAACTTTCAACATTTTAAAATAAGTCTATATTAATCCATTTTCAAGTGTAATAACTATAACTTCATAAATTTTGCATTCTTAAAAACATTTTAAAATAAGTCTATATTAATCCATTTTCAAGTGCAATCATTCTAACTTTATAAATTTTGCATTCTTAAAAATGTTTTTCCATTGATGATTTTGTTAAATATTTTATACATTACAATATCAACTATTGAACTTGTTCCTAAGTGGCCCTATCTTTCTTTCCAAACACTTAATTTTATTGTGCAGACAACTATTTTAATATATTTGTTATTCAAATTTTCAAATTATATGCACAATTTTAAAATTCACAAATAAAGTTAAATAAAATTATATTTTAAAATGTTTCATATATATTTATCCAATAATAAAATTATTTCTTTATTAAAATTTTATCTTTTTTGCCCTTTGTTTTAACATAGTGTGTTTTACACCCGAGTCATCCCAAGGCAAACTCATAAATATAAATTTTTTTTTTTAAATTCTTAAATAAAAGACTCGAGACACTTCTCACCAAGCTTTTTGAGTATAGGAATACAATTTTAAAACAAACTAATTAATTGGTTTCTTTAGGTCCTATAAACCAAAGTTTGGTCTCAATGGACGTTAACCATCATCATCATCATAATTATAACATTATTTTTACAAAATGAAGAGAATCTCATAAATATAATTTTAAAAACTGTTTTCCTTAAATAAAGGGCACTAAATTGTAGTCTAATTTCTCTGTAATTATAATTATAACATTATTTTTACAAAATGAAAGGAATCACTTTCTTTTGAGGTTGGATTGAGTGTTATATAAACTATGTCACTATCATATTTAAAATGTTTATATATGACATAAAAGTAAATAAAAAATAAGGTTGGTATCTATTTTTAACTCTGCTATTTTGAATATAATATAAAATGTTATATATTTGTCTTCACTTTAGTTTATGCTTTTAATTTTGTATATCATTTGTAATTCATTAAGGGATATATGTCATTGTGTTATGTTGCATTGCGACATTTATTAATTGTTACGTTGCATTGTGACATTGAGAAAGGGTTGTATGTCTAATATGACAAAGGGTTATGTCCCATTCAAAAATTCATTAAGGATTAAAAAATGATATACACCCACACAACCCAAGGTGTGACACATTCATAATGTGACTGTTGACGTCCATCATTGTGACATTCATCAAGGGTTGTGTCATATTCTGATGTTTATCATGGTTATGTTGCATTCTGACATTCATTATGGATTATGTCGCAATATGTTATGTATTAAGGGTTATATTGCATTGTGACATTCATCCATGGTACATTTTTGAATGGTTTGGTCACATTGCAACATTCATCGAGGCTTACGTTGGACTGAAACATTACACCATTGTACATTCCTTATTGGTTTTGTCATTGTTGATGAATTTGTAACTTTGGAATGTATTCACTTGTATATCTTATGTATTGTACCCCGATGTTTATTCCAGGAAGTATCTATAATGTAATTAAGTCGTGTCATGCTTTGATGTTCCGATCGGGAGATTCAATAATGTAACAAGTCATGTAAAGTCATTGAGGTTAACCCTCCATTGTAAGTCAGGGAAATAGTCCCACATTTGTGTCAAGGTTAACCCTCCTTGTTGATCGGAGGGAAAAGTCCCCACAATTGTGGGCACTAGGGTTATTAGACTCTCCTAGAGATGTCGGCTCTAGTAAGTAATTGTTAAGTGGGTTCGACATGTTAAAATGGACATTAAATGAATGAAAGAATATAAATAGAGAGTGATCCTCTCTATTTAACACACACACACTCACTCATTGGGGCGCATGAGTGAGAAAGGAGAAGCTCTCTCAAGTGAGTGAGAGAGAGAGAGAGAGAGAGAGAGAGAGAGAGAAGATGTGGAGATCATCTTTATGTTTTCAGGTTTTACTACTGCCATTGGTGCTCATTCTATCTCTGAGGAAGTTGTAGGGTTTTCTCCTTTATGTTTTCCCCAAGGAAAATTCTTTGTCTCTTGTCTCTTATGTTTATTGCTGTGCATGTTATTCTGTTAGTTAAAGATCCTAAGATAATGCTATCTTGAATGATAAAAATCTAACATGGTATCAGAGCTAACCTAAGAAGAAGACATTATGCAGTTGCAAATGATAGGGATTCTTACTTTTTGGGTCTCTCTCCACAATCCATCAGCAAAATTATTTTAGCATGACTCTCCATTGAAGGGTGCATCTTTCTGTCGAAGCGAAATTCGATTTCGAGCATTTTCATTTTTTGGTGCGGGAAATTAGGGCTTCTTACAGAAGAGGAATTTTTGAGTGAACCTAAAATAGGATTTATCTACTCATCAATATAGAATTTTAGAGACCTGGGTCAAGATTTTTGGTTGGGTACAACTCCGAGAAAGTCAAACCCTGGTTTGACCTCGGGCCGAAAAAACCCTAAAATACTAAAACGGATAAGGTTTGGTACATTCACTATATCTCAGGATTGGAGAAGGCTTAGGATCTGAAAATTTTACAGGCTAAAGATAAAATCTAGATTCACACTGTATCCAAAATGAAGCCTTCAATTCTCTATATTCTAGGAGATATGATCCCTCCAAGTTAGTGTTCCAGGATCTTCCAGGTTTCATCCCTAAACAGGACACTTGGGGAGAATTGCTATATCTCATGCTACAAAGGTCCAAATGAAATTTAGGAAGATGTTCCAGAAAGGGTACAGATTTTAATTTCTGTGGTCCAATTTTTAGACCCAAAAGATAAAACAATGACACATGGCAATCCATAAAACTTCATTATTCTGAACAGTCCTGAAACAGGTTACCTTGGGAAAATGCTCATAAGTCCCAACTGGTAAAACCAAATATGATGAAACATATGGTGTTGGAATAGGGATAGGTGAGAATAGCTTAGTACAAAGTTTCAGACACAAAGGAGTAGTAATTTCAGAGATACCATAGAAACAGTATCAAGAATTTCTGTAGAAGAAATTGGAAAACTAGGGCTTCCTGTTCCAGGAGCTTCTCTCCATTGTTTTCAGAAAAGGAGTACATTGGACAACTCACCTTGAAGATATATATCTTCCTATCCAATCAGATATGAAATATTCCAAGTTTTGAAAATTAGGTTTTCTCTAACAAACCCTAGATCAGCCAGCTCTGGAACGAGGACGAACACCTCAAATCTGCAAGATCTAATATTTTTGCTATTTTCATTTGAGGTTCTCATTTCAAAGTGATCTATCACATCAGCTTGATGATAATCTTGGTGAAGTTGACAACTTCCAAGCATGGAAGTATATGATCTCTCTGAAGAAATGAATTGGACACCTACATAAGTAGAGAGGTTCTAGTTCTAAAGGGAGATGAGGCTAAAATCCTTACACAAGAAGAAATTGGTCAAGGCCAAGAAGATCATTGCTGATTCAGTCACGGATCAACTTGTACCACAAGTGTCTTCCCTAAAGACACCAAAATAGATGTTTGATTCCATGACTAATATATTTGAAGGGAAGAACATAAATTGAAAGATGACCTTAAGAAACTAGTTGAAGAATGTGAAGATCTAGAATGCAGAGACCATACAGTCATACTTTACAAGGGTATCTCAAATCAAAGAACAACTTGAAGCGGTAGAAGAAGAAGTGGAGAATGTAGAAGTTGTGATAACCACCTTGAATGGCCTCCCAGGATCATAGGATTCGTTCATTCAAGGAATGTGTGCCAAAAGGAAGTGATTACTTTCAACAAACTCTGGGAAGAAGAAGAAGCTCGATTCATTATAAGAGAAGAGAAGATGGGAGAAACTGAAGATCAAGCTCTCACCATCGAAAGAATATCCCTCAAGCGATGAGGAATATGAAGGACTCAATTCTTGAAGAACCTCTTATCCATCTTGAGCATTTGGATAAGAAATGATGAAGTCATGAATGAAGAAGATGATGAAGCAGAAGGATCAAGAAGGAGTCTACCCACGAAACAAATAAAGATAAGTATTCAATTGTCATTTCATGATATTGTTTTTGTTATGCATTTGTTTATATTCAGTTAATGTATTATGCATGATAGAATGTCTGCATTAATGAAAGTATACTACTAATATGCATGTGATGGGTAAGTAGCTCATGGTGCTATACAACTCTCCATTTCTACTTATCTAGAATCAGAACTCTTTACTGACATATTGGATTAGTGCACAATCTCAATGTTGTCCTGGTAGAGATGGAAGGCATCTACAAAAGTTTCCATGAGATATGGATGAATGTTGTATTGGATAAAATAGTTGCATGATCATATATTTATGCATATGAATTTTCCATTATGAATATTCCTTATGAAATGTTTCTAACCATACAACTAATGCATTTGACTTGTAGGAAAGATCATGTACATAATCACCTACAAGAAAAGAAGGATGAGACTTGTTCTAAAAAATAAGTGACGACAGATAAAGAATAATATGACGAATGTAGCAACATCATTGATGCTGAACTTTCCAGCTATGAAGAAGTAACCAAGAAGAAAGGGAAGACCAATTCAAGAAGAATGATGTCTAGGATGTAGTATCGATACATGAAGGGAAGTTCGTAGTTCCATAATGCAGTAGATGGAAACATCATGGGATACAAGGCAATATTCATAGCATGAGGCTTCTCACGAAAATAAGGCATTAACTACGAAGAGACATTTGCATCCAGTGGGAGTTGAGACACGTGATAGGCAGAATCATGTGTGCAAATGAAAGAAGGCCTTGTACAAGCTTAGAAGACACCAATGGGATAACATGTACATGAGAATCTTGATGAAGATCTGAACCTTTTCTACAAGGTTGTAGATGAAATTCTATAGAGGATGAAAAGCTCATAGATGGGTGCAAGAAGAACTTTTGAAAAATTTCAAGATAGAGGAACTTGGTATCCAGTGATCCTAGATGGATACATAGAATATTAGTAGTAGAGGAAGCTACTTGTCACTCTGGTACAGAATGTTTCAGTGCATAGAGTATGAAAGACAGAGGGAGTATGATGCTTATTTTCAAAGGGAGTGACTGTAGAAGATCCTGAGGTTCGACATGGTACGACAGGATGGGCAGATTACTGATGACTCTAGGCTTTACTGAGAGTAAAGAGGATTCCAACCTTTGCTTCAAGGTTGAAGATAGAAGACCAGTGATGCTCATGTTATATGTCGATGACTTGTTCCTGACAGAAAAGAGGAACTCATTAAATTTGCAAGAAGAAGACTTGCTGCCAAGTTCGAGATAAAGGACCTGGAAATGATGCACTACGTTCTAGGCATGGAGGAGTGGACAAGTGAAGTATGCAGTAGAGATCCTGAAGAGGTTCAGGATGATGGACTCCAAGGCCATGACCACACCTATGGCATCGAACCTGAAGCTATTGAGTGTTGCTTCATCAGAGTCGATTGATTCCATGATGTATCATCAGATGATTTATTCCTTGATGTACCTAAAAGATACGAGACCAGATATTTGCTTTGATGTGAACAGATTGAGACATTTTCACCTGATGGTTCCAAATCATGCAGTGAGGTACCTAAAGGGTACAGTTGATTATGGGCTCAAGTATGAGGTGAATCAGAAGATTAACCTAGAGGGTTATGTTGATTTGTATTGGGCAGGCAGTGCCATTGATAGGAAGAGCAGGATGGAGTCATGCATGGCACTGAGTACAACTGAGGCAAAAGATGTTGCCACTTGCTATTTGGGAGGTAGTATGTTTCTTTTGAAAACTACTATTTGATTTGGTTGATCTGACTTGCATTTTTGTATGATGCAGAGAGGAGTAGTGATCCAGATCGAGATCTCTCGAAAAATGGATTTCTAGAATAGTTTATGAGACAGGTTTTCTAAGCATAAATCCTAGCGAAGCTCATAGGTTGCTCAGACATAAACGGTCTTGTAGGTTGTCCTCAGATGTAATCGGTCCTGGCGAAGCTTATAGGTTATCCTTGGATGTAATCAGCCCTGATGTGATTCTATGCTAGAAATGGCCAAAGTGAAGTTTGAGTACTTCAAGGAAAAGCTTGGTGTTCTCGAGATCGAGGTTCCCTCCAAGGGGAAATGATGAGACCTAGAGCCATTCTAACACGGTGAGAGGATTAGGTTCCTTCCATGGTTAGATGTAAGGGCTGAGCCATTCTATCATGGTGAGAGGATTTGGTTCCTTCCATGTCAGATATGAGTGTTGAGCCATTTTGATGTGACTGTAGTTTTGGTTCCTACATGATCAGATATAAATGTTGAATACCATTCTTGGAATGGAGGCACCTAGTCAGTTACCAGGAATAATCAGTCTGGGACTGAGGGCCATTCTGATATCACTATGGGATGTAGTCTTACATGATCAAATATGAGTGTAGAGCCACTCTGATGTTACTGAGGGATTGGTTCCCACATGATCAGATGTAAGTGTAGCACCTTTCTAACAAGGTGAGATCGAATGTAAGTGCAGAGCCTTTCTACAAGATGAGGTCGGATGTAAGTGAAAAGCCTTTATGACAATATGAGGTTAGATGTAAGTGTAGAGCCTTTCTGACAATATGAGGTCAGATGTAGGTGCAAATCCTTTCTAACAAGATGAGGTCGGATGTGAGTGCTAGGCCTTTCTGACATGGGTTTTGGATGTGTTCCTCCCATGGTCAGATGTGAATGTTGGGCATGCCTTTCTAACAAGATGAGGTCATATGTAAGAGTTGGGTAGGCCATTCTGACTTAGGGTCAGATATAAGCACTGAATACCTACATGAAGGGTAGGCATACAACCAGCATGAAAAAGGGTTGGCTATGTAGAACTTCCTGTGACGAGAAGAATGAAGAGATAGCACCATTTGATTGAGATAGCATAAGAAGTAATGATGATGATGATTCAGTGATGATCCAGCTTTGATGATGATCTAGATCAAGTGATGATCCAGACTTGATGATGATCCAACAGTGACGATCCAGATCAAGTGATGATTGAGACTTGATGATGATCCCGCGGTGACGATCTGGATCAAGTGATGATCTAGCAGTGACGATCCAGATCAAGTGATGATCGAGACTTGATGATGATCCCGCAATGACGATCCAAATCAAGTGATGATCTAGCAGTGACGATCCAGATCAAGTGATGATCCAGACTTGATGATGATCCAGCAGTGACGATCCAGATCAAGTGATGATCTAGAATTTATGATGATCCAGTAGTGACGATCCAGATCAAGTGATGATCCAGACTCGTTGATGATCCAATGATGAACCAGATCCAGTGATGATCCAGACTTGATGAAGATGACTTGACAATGAAGATGACTTGACTATGAAGATGACTTGAAGATGAAGATGAATTGAAGATGAAGATGACTTGAAGATGAAGATGACTTGATGATGATCCATATGATACAGAGAAGAAGACTTGTGGTGATAAATTGTGTCAAGAGAATACCTTCCTAGTTAAGAGGGAGTGTTGATGAATTTGTAACTTCGGAATGTATTCACTTGTATATCTTATGTATTGTACCCCAATGTTTATTTCGGGAAGTATATATAATGTAATTGAGTCATGTCATGCCCCAATGTTCCGATCAGGAGATTCAATAATGTAACAAGTCATGTAAAGTCATTGAGGTTAACCCTCCATTGTAAGTCAGGGAAATAGTCCCCACATTTGTGTCAAGGTTAACCCTCCTTATTGATCAGAGGGAAAAGTCCCCATGGTTGTGGGGCACTAGGGTTATTAGACTCTCCTAGAGATGTCGGCTCTAGTAAGTAATTGTTAAGTGGGGCCAACATGTTAAAGTGGACATTAAGTGAACTAAAGAATATAAATAGAGAGTGATCCTCTCTATTTAACACACATACACTCACTCATTGGGGTGCATTAGTGAGAGAGGAGAATCTCTCTCAAGTTAGAGAGAGAGAGAGAAGTTGTGGAGATCATCTTTATGTTTTCGGGTTTTATTGCTGCCATGGTGCTCATTCTATCTCTGAGAAAGTTGCGGGGTTTACTCCTTTATGGTTTCCCCGAGGAAAATTCTTTGTGTCTCTTGTCTCGTGTGTTTATTGTTGTGCATTTTATTATCTTAGTTAAAGATCATAAGATAACGCTTTCTTGAATGATAAAAATATAACAATCACATTGTGACATTCATCAAGAGTTATGTTGGATTTTGACATTCATAAAGGAATATATTGGATTATGACATTTATCGATACTTATGTTGGATTGTGACATTCCTCAATAGTGCATTCTTTAATAGTTTTGTTACATTGGGACATTCATCGCAATGGTCGAAACATTTATTCATGGATGTTGAAATTCATCATTCCTCAATTCTTGTCTCACATTATTCGCCATCATTTTGTAAGAATTTTCTTAGTATATATATATAGTCATTTGAAAAAAGTAATGGTTTAAACCATCCACATTCTACATAGTAATGTAGAATGGTATATCGCATTGTGATGTTTATCAAGGTTTACATTTCATTGCGATGTTATCAAGGGTTATATCACATTACGATGTTAATCCATGGTTCGTTACAGTGTTTGGTTGGTATATGTTAACACAACCAAAGATGTGACACATTAATAATGTGATAGTGGGTGTTCAATAAGTGTTATGTCGCATTGTGATGTTTATCACGGGTTATGTTACATAAGTGACGTGTTGAAATTCACCATTCCTCAATGCTTGTCTCACATTATTCGCCATCATGTTGTAAGAATTTTCTTGGTATATATATATATATATATATAGTCGTTTGAAAAAATTAATGGTTTAAACCATCCACATTCTATAGAGTAATGTAGAATGTTATGTCGCATTGGGATGTTTATCAATGTTTACGTTTCATTACGACATTATCAAGGGTTATATCGCATTACGATGTTAAGCCATGGTTTGTTACAGTGTTTGGTTGGTATATGTCAACACAACCAAATATGTGACACATTAATAATGTGATAGTGGCTTTCAATAAGCCTTATGTTGCATTGTGATGTTTATCATGGGTTATGTTACATAAGAGACGTTCATAAAGGGTTATGTCACATTGTGATATTTTTCAAGGGTTATGTCACATTGTGATAAGGTCCAAGATGTGACACATTAATAATGTGTCTTTGGATGTTTATAAAATTTCTTGTTGCATTATCAACTATGGTCACGTGGTTCACCAAAGTCAACAATGGTTAAGTATGGCCAAAATGATGTATTTTTCTGTCCCATTTAGACTTTTACTTTTGAAAAGCGCAAAAAATTCATCTGTGTACATAAAAAATGTTTTGATATTAAGCTATAAACATTTTATATTACATGATCAAAATTTGAGTATGTATAAAATGTTTTGATATTAAGTTATGAACAGTTTATATTACACAATCAAAATTTGATGAAACATTTGCACTTTAATGCTATGATCGGTGCAAAATGGAAATTTTAAATGGATTTATTCTTTTAGTTGTGTTGTGACATTCAACGTTCGTTAAGGGTTATGTCGCATTGTGATGTTTATCAAGGTTTAGGTTTAGTTGCGACGTTATCAAGGGTTATATCACATTACAACATTAATCCATCGTTTGTTACAGTGTTTGGTTGGTATATGTCAACACAACCAAAGATGTGACACATTAATAATGTGATAGTGGGCGTTCAATAAGGGATATGTTGCATTGTGATGTTTATCAAGGGTTATGTTACATTAGTGACGTTCATCAAGGGTTATGTCACATTGTGATATTTGTCAAGGGTTATGTCACATTGCGATAATGCCCAAGATGTGACACATTAATAATGTGTCATTGGATGTTTAGAAAATTTCTTATTGCATTATCAACTATAGCCATGTGGTTCACTAAAGTCAACCATCTTTATGTATGGCCAAAATTATGTCAAGCATGGTTAAATAAAGTCAATATGAATCGCTGAAGTCAACCATCATTGACTATGGTCGAAATAAAGTCAAACATGGATGACCAAAATCAGTTATGATATGCTATAGTGTCCAGTATATGCCGATACAACCAAAGACCTAACACTTTAATAATGGTTTACTAAACTTTTTGGTATATGCTGACATAACCCAAGATGTGACACATTCATAATGTGAGATTCGTTGTTCATTAAGGGTTATGTTGCATTGTGATGTTTATAAAGGGTTGTGTTGAATTAGGGCGTTCATTAAGGGTTGTGTCACATTGCAACATTGGTGAAGGGTGATGCCACATTGCGACAATGCCCAAGTTCTGACACATTAATAATGTGTCATTCGATGTTCATAAAATTTGATGTTGCACTATGAACTATGGCTAAATGATTCATTAAATTTGACCATGCTAAACTATTGTCAAACTAAAGTCAAGCATGGTTAACAAAAGTCAACCATCATTAACTAAAGTAAAAAATGACTCACTAAAGTTAACCATGGTTAAATATGCTCAAGCTAAAGTTAATTATGGTTGAGTAAAGTCAATGATGGTTCGCTATAGTGTCGAGTATATGTTGACACAATCCAAGATGTGACACATTAATAATGTGACATTCAACATTCATCAAGGGTTATGTCGCATTGTAATGTTTATCAAGGGTTGTATTGCATTGTGACATTAATCAGGGGTTGTGTCGCATTGCGACCATGGTCAAGGGTTATGCCACATTGCAAGAATGCTTGATATGTGACACATTAATAATGTGACATTCGATGTTCGAAGGATTTCATGTTGCATTGTGAACTATGGCCACATAGTTCACTAAATTGAACCATGGTCAACCAAAGTGAACCATCACTAACTAAATTCAAACATGACTCGCTAAAGTTAACCATGGTTCGCGACGCTCAAGCTAAATTCAATCATGGTTCATTAAAGTCAACCATGGTTTGTTATAGTGTCGAGTATATGTCGACACACCCTAAGATGTGACACATTAATAATGTGACATTCGACATTCATCAAGGGTTATGTAGCATTGTGTGTTTTTCAAGGGATGTGTTGCATTGCGACATTCATCAAGGGTAATGTCACATTGCAACAATGGTTAAGGTTATGCCGCATTGTGACAATGCCCAAGATGTGATACATTAATACTGTGACATTCAATGTTTAGAAAATTCCATGTTGCATTGTGAACTACAGTCATGTGTTCATCATGGTTGACCATAGTCAACCATGGTTGACTATGGTTAAACTAAAGTTAATCATGGTTGACCAAAGTCATGCATGTTTTGCTACAATGTCCAGTATATGCCAACACATCCAAAGATGTGACACATTAATAATGTGACATTTGGCATTCATAAATTGGGGCCAGTGCATTGAACCATTGGTTAAGAAGCTGCAACATAAGTGAATTTAAGTTGTCAAAGTCACCCAAAGATGAAACTAACTTGGGTCACACCAATCCTTAACATGGATGGATTTTTCTGGTGTCTCCTCCTAACTAGCTTATCCCTAAGAGGAATTGAACCCAAGTCACCTTGTTGACGAGACCCACACCTTAATCAAATGAGCTATCAAAAATTGACAAATTACAATATTAGTATCATTATTATTATTATTATTATTATTATATACATTTAATTAAATACCATATTTAATTATTATATATATAATTAAATCAACAATATTACTTTATTTAATATTTTAGTTTTTAATATCCATATGTTTCATCATCAATCTAACTTAATTTTAATATAATACTTGAATCTTGTTTTTCACTACTTGCTCATCATTCAACTTATCACAATCTAGAATGTAATTTAATGATTATGTCTCCTATGCATTATGATATACCCTTAAGTGTTATGATATATAATATTGTTGTGACACATTAATTAATTAATTAATTAATAACGTATTTATATTTGGATTTGATTATAATTAATAGTATTTATTTAATAATAATATTTAAATAATTAATTAATTATTATATTACAATCAATTAAAATATTAATTTATCAATATTAATAGTAATTACTATTAATAATAAAAAATAATTAATTGTAGCATATTAATTTATTATTATTTTGGAGACATGCCTATGTGCCCACCCGTTATTAGCAACAACCACATTAAATTTATTAATGTGTCTGAATACGCCAATAGGCGTAAATTAGGCACATACTTTTTATATTAATATTTTTTCCTATAGTATGTGCTTAAATTTACGCCTGTCGGCGTATTCACACACATTAATAAATTTAATGTGGTTGTTGCTAGTTCATTGAGGGATATACTAGTATCATCGTATACAACATTTTGGATGAATGACTCAAGCATCTATCATAACTTAGAGTGAGAGGGTGAGAAAGAGAGGGGAG
>LPNX010914555.1:330195-413287 GCA_001517045.1 Pseudotsuga menziesii | reverse complement strand
GGGGGGGGGGGGGGGGGGGGAGAGAGAGAGTAACAGAGAGGGAGAGGGGAAGAGAGAGGGAGAGGAGGGGATGGGGTGAGAGAGAGAGGGAGGGAGGGAGAGGAAGGATAGAGAGAGAGTGAGAGGGGTATAGGGATATGGAGGGAGAGGTGGAGAGATGGAGAGAGAGGGAGAAGAATAGAGAGAGGGGGAGAGAGGGAGAGAGAGTGGGGAGGGAGTTAGAGGAATAGGGAGGTAGGGAGAGAGAGAAAGGGAGGGGGGTGGATAGGGATAGGAGAATTTAGATAAGGGGGAGGGGGTTGGATTGTTATTAGAGGAGGGATATGGAGCGAGGGATGGAGGGAGAGAGTGATAGAGAGATGGGAAGAGAAGGAGATGGAGAGGGGAATATAGAGGGAGAGGGAGAGAGAGGTATGGGGAAAAGGAGAGGGGTAGAGAGAGATAGGAGGAGTATGAGGGAGAGATAGGGGAGGTAGGTGGAGAGAGAGATCAAAAGAAGGAGAAGAAGAGCGTGGGAGGGAAAGAGAGAGAGGGAGATAGGGGGGAGAGAGTGAGGGATAGGGTGAGTGGGAGAGAGAGGGAGGTAGATGGAGAGATATGGAGGGGGGAGAGAGAGAGGGAAAGAGGAGGAGAGGGGGAGGAACGAGAGGGAGAGGGAGAGAGAAAGAGGGTTACAATGGGGAGAGATGGGGAAATATAAAGAGAGAGAAGAAGAAGAATAAGAAGAATATAGTGTTGATTATGTTGATTGTTATCATGGAGCCACCTATGTGAGCATCATGGGAACACTTCCCATCACCTTTTTGGTGGACAAGGACTATGTTCCAATCAAGATAACAAATATCATAGGTATAATTAATTAATTATTTTCTATCATCTAATTCAAAACCACATATCTCATATTATTTTAAATTAATGATCATATCATTTTTTCAGGAAATAATGTATGTTATTAGAACTTGCATGGAAAGGCCTTAGATATTTTTGGGCTTGCCATTCGAACATGGTGGAATGCCAAAAATGGAAAAATGAAAGATGATATAATTGACCATATAGTCAACTTGTTTGATAATGCATTCAACAAAAGAGGTGTCACCTCAATAACATGCTTTAATCTAAAATATGTGAGGGACCAATATAGGATTGATTTGCAAAATAACCTTAATTATGAGCATCCTTCGTTGATTCCAGAGAAGGAATGGAAAGCCCTCATATATGATTCAAAGGAGAAGGCATCGATAAAACAAGGAAAGGCTCCACGTGGTTTAGTAAGGTATGGTGCATATGATATTTTTAATGAAATATGTTGATTTTTTTTAGTTTTAAATAAAAAATTTGATATCTGACATATTTCAAACTCTTCATAGGATCCGTGACACCCGTAAAGTTACAAAGGAAAAAGTGGAAAAACATGACTATCACAAATTGGGCCAGGTTGGATATCAAAAACTAAAATCACAAATTGTAAGGGTAAATCAATTAATTATTGCCAAAATTATTTAACTATAGTGAATAAATGAACGACTTATTACAAGCAAGCCTTTGGCTAGAGTGAAGTTTGAGTACTTCAGGGAGAATCTTAGTGTTCTCTAGATCAAGGTTCCTTCCAAGAGGAAGTGATGAGTCCATGAGCCCTTCTGACATGGTGGCAAGATTGGTTCCTCCCATGGTTAGATGTAAGTTTTGTGCCCTTCTGACATGGTGGCAGGATTGGTTCCTCCCATGGTCAGATGTAAGTGTTGAGCCTTTCCCTGGATGATAGTAGGTGTGTCCTATCATGCCAGTGAATGTAAGTGCAGAGCCTTTCCACATATGGTAGTAGGCATTTCCTACCATGCTGGTGGATTTAAGTGTAGATCCTTTCCACAGATGGTAGTAGGTGTGTCATACCATTCTAGTGGATGTAAGTGAAAGGCCTTTCCTTAGATGGTATTAGGTGTGTCCTACCATGTTGGTGGATGTAAGTTTTCGGGCCTTTCTCTGGATGGTGGTATGTGTGTCCTACCATGCCAGTAGATGTAAGTGTTGGGGCCTTTCCATGGATGGTAGTAGGTTTCTCCTACCATGCTAGTGGATGTAAGTGTTGGAGCCTTTTCACAGATGGTAGTAGGCATGTCCTACAATGCTGGTGAATATAAGTGTTGAGCCTTTCCGACATGGTTCTTGGATGTGTTCCTCCCATGGTCAGATGTGAGTGTTGGGCCTTTCCAACATGGTTCTTGGATGTGTTCCTCCCATGGTCAAATGTGAGTGTTGGGCCTTTCTGACATGGTGGTGGATGTGTTCCTCCCATGGTCAGATGTGAGTGTTGGGCATGGCTTTCTAACATGGTGGTGGATGTGTTCCTCCCATGTTTAGATGTAAGTGTTGGGCGAACCTTTATGATTGGGCAAGATATAAGTGTTGAATAAGATGAATACCTACATGGAGGCTAGGCCTAAAACCATCATGAAAAAGGGTTGGCTCTGTAGAACTTCCTATGATGAGAAGAATTGAGAGATTGCACCATTTGATCGAGATAGTGAAAGTAGTAATGATGATCCATCTTTGATGATGATCCAGTGATGATGATCCAGACTTAATCCAGAGAAGAAGACTTGTGGCGATGAATTGTGTCAAGAGAATACCTTCCTAGTTAAGAGGGAGTGTTGATGTATTTGTAACTTCAGAATGTATTCGCTTATGTATTTCATATATTGGATTGGATTAGTCCCTGATGTTCCTATCAAGAGAATCAGGAATGTAAACAAGTCATCTAAAGTCATAGAGGTTAACCCTCTATTTATCACATAGTCACTCACACTTAGTTGTAGCACATGAGTGAGAGAGAAGGATCTGGGTTAAGAGAGAGAAAAACTGGTGTAAACCATCTTTTCTATCTTTGGGTTTTACTACTGCCATTGGTGCTTATTCTATCTCTAAGGAAGTTGTGGGGTTTTCTCCTTTATGGTTTCCCTGAGGAAAATATTTGTGTCTATTGTCTCTTGTGATTGATTTTTGTGCATGTTATTCTCTTATATAATATCCTAAGATAATACAATCTAATTGATGAAAATATAACATTATCCGCAAGTGTGTCATTTTCTATCTTGACGATATCTTGATTTTTAGTCAATCATGGGAAGAACATGTCAGACAGATTCAACAAATTTTTGACACTCTCTAGCAAACTCGACTATATCTGAACATGGAGAAATGCTCATTTATGATGACCAGCATCAAATATTTGGGGTATGTAATTGACTCTGCAAAAATTCATGTCGACCCCGAAAAAGTACAGATCCTCAAATATTGGCCCATTCCTCAAAAAATTCATGAACCAAGAATTTTTCTTGGTTTGGAAAAATTCTACCAATGGTTCATACTTGGCATCAGTCACATCGCATGACCTTTGAATTAGTTGAATAAAGGAAATGGGAAAATTTTTGTTTAAATGGACACCAACACAACAACAAGCTTTTGAACAACTCAAAAACAAGCTTTGTACTGCACCAATACATGTGTTACTCGATTTGCATTAGCCCTTAGAGATTGAGACAGACGCATCAGACTATTCCCTCGATGTAGTGGTCACTCAGTCAGATCACCCAGTCACATTTCATTCTAAAACTTTCAATGACATTGTTATAAGGTATTTGACATATGAAAAATAACTATACACCATTTTACACGCTCTTAAGAAATGGAGACACTACATTATTGGCAAGGAAACAATCATTCTTACTAATCATAAGACTTTACAGTTCGCCTCGTCCCAGCCGAAACTATAGATAACTCGACAAATCAAGTAGATTAATTACTTGCAACAATTTCAGTTGGTAATTAAATATCAGAAAGGTAAAGACAATGCCACAGCTGATTGTCTTAGTCGACCACCAATTAATCTATTGTCTACAGTGATGAGTATGCAGGGTTATGACACCACTACTTGGAAATAATTGTATTCTATAGACTACGACTTCTCTATAATTTATCAATAGATTCACGCTGGAAATTTGTTTAATACCAACTACTTCTTAAAGGACACTTTCTATACAAGCTTGGACAGCTTTTTGTGTCAACCGGTGTGCATAGGAAAAAACTCGTTTAGGACGCACACTACAAAAAAAATTAAAAACATTTTGGTGTCACAAAAACACTTGTTATCCTCCAAAAGTGTTTTTACTGGTCTTCACTTCAATATTACGTCAGGAAGTACATTCGATTGCGCATAATTTGTGCCATTGCTAAACCACCAAATCAACAATAAGGACTATACACACCCATACCAGTTCCTAGTCGAACATGGGAATCTATTTCTATAGACTACTTGATGGGATATCCTACTACCAAACATCAACATGATGTGATCTTAGTAGTAGTTGACATATTTTCGAAGATTGTTATACTGATACCATGCAAGAAGACTACGACAGCACATCAAACTGCTCATCTCTTCTTTGAACATGTCTAGAAACATTATGGCCTTTCGACAACTATTATTTCTGATAGAGATGCCAAATTTATCAACATATTTTGGAAAACTCTCTGGCAACAATGACACAAGAATTTCTTTGTCAATGGCCTTCCATCCTCAGACAATCGGACAGAGAGTAGTTGTAAATTCCTTGGTGGTATAGTTTCTTCACATGTACAACCATAAGCATCGTCGAACATGGGATGACAACCTCCCATACATACAACACAACTACAATTATGCTCAACATAGTTATATGGGAAATATTCCATTCGATATTTGTTATGGATTTCAACCTTCAATTCCTATTGATTTGATTAGATCCTCGACATAGTTGAATGATACCGAATCCAAAGGACTAGAAGTTGAAAAATCCTTACAATTCAGATATCAAATATACAAAATATAGAAGCAATCATAAGAAATTTTGTGGAAATATAATGCAAAATCTAAGGCCCAACACAACAAGCATCATATTCCTCATTCATTCAAAATTAGGTATCAGTTCTGGTTACATCTAAATAAGGAACGCTTCACTAGACCATACAGGAAGTTGAAACCTTTGCAATATGGTCCATACAATATCCTTAAACATATTGGAGAAAATTATTTTCAACTCGGCATCCATGCATGCCTTGGTCTACATCCAATCTTCAATGTAGACTTAATTTGACCATACCATGCACCATTATTGGAACATAATGACTTTTAGACAACAGAACTGACATACATCCATCCATATGTTCAGGAACCTCTTCTTTATGACACCATTGTGGGACTACATATACACCATACAAGGACAAACTCCATTCCCTTGTTACAAGTGGCTAAACCTGAATAGCTCCCCATGCAAGGAAAATGGTACTCTTATACTGAAATAACCAACAAGTTTCCTCCCCTAAATGAACACACAATGGAGACCATTGTTTATTAAGGAAGGAGGAATGACCCACTCAGAAGTTGGCATATTGTTAAACTTCAACAAATTTTAGCACTTTGACTACTTCGACTACTTCTACTGCTTCGACAGGTTCAGTATCATCTTCAACAAGTTCAAACCTCGACACAAATGAATTTGACAACCTCGACAAGTTTTGTGCTCGACATAAAATATCTTTACATGAATTGTTTATGTAGTAGGTCTTTCACCCTTGCTACAGGCAGGAACAACTCCCTTCCGTCTATAGGATAGAAGGGTAGGGTTCCTGTGATAATGGAAGAACATAAGGAAATAAAACAAGAAACAAAATGGAAACAGAATGAAACCCCTACACACAAGGCTAGGGATAAGCTCCACAACCCTGCATCAAACTGTTAGAGAACAAAAAGACCTACAAGCAATCAATGGAAATCTGCAATAAAATGTTAAGCAATAAACCTACAAACAAATAATGTTATAAAACTACAATCTAATTAAGCAAAATACTAAAAAGACATGTATACCTTCTCTGGTTGGAATGGGCCACCATGCCCTAGCTTGGGAGAGCACCTCTCTTAGGAATGGGGAGCTATGGCTCAATGGAGGAATGGAGGAGAGGTAGGGTGAATGGCTTGAGAGGAAAATGGTCTCAAGGCACTCACATGGACAGTGTAACAATAGGGAGATGAGAAGTGATTTGAGAGCGACCCCCACCCCTCTATTTATACTTTTTCTTGGGATTTTTATGGTTTTAAGCCCCTGGTTGGGGCTTTAGCCCCTTTTTTGGGATTTTATACCCTTTCACTCAATCTTTAGCTCCTTTGGGGGTTTTATCCCCTTTTTGGGGGTTTTAGCCCCTATGGGAGCTATTTTGGCTCTTTTTAGGGGTTTTTAATCCCTTCTTCATAATTTTAAACCTTTTTGAGGGTGTGGGGATAAAATGAGGGTCGTGCATGGATTTCCATGGGTGGTGTAGGTCATGTAGAGCTTAGTGAGGGATTTTTTTGGTTAACAGTTGACACTGATAAATTTTGAACATCGACAGAGTTTCTCTCTATCCTCCAATTGTCTGCGACGGTTGAACTTTTGAACCGTTATAACTTCTTTCGTTACTGAACATAATGGGTAGTCACCCAAGTGTCTCAGCATTCTATATAAACATGTACACTATTGTAGTATACATCAATCATCCTTCATGGAGAAGAAGTATCAATAGAAATTGGTTCAAATTCTTGTATATTGTCAGTGTGCATACTTTCTGTCTATACAGTTTGTTTCCCATTTTACCTTATTATTTTAAGCTTCTTCCATAACAGTGCTCAGCTCATTCAATTGAACTATTGTCCCCAATGTGCACATGGGCATGACCTGGATCAGTGACCCTGAGAGAAATACCATGGGATGCAAATATTACTAAAGAGATATTAAATGAGAAATAAAGATCCATTCAAAAGCTAAAGAAAAAATTGAAAATTCCAAATACTTTGCATGTGGAAAGCTCGGAGTTGACATCCCTACAGAAAGAGAAAAAATCATTTCACCTAGAATTGATGGAGTTCAAAGGTAAGGTTTTGAAGCTTCAAGAAGAAAATCAAAGTTAGATAAAATAAAAAATAGATTTGCTAGCACGGATAGCAACTTTCAGTTTGTAGCTAGTCATTGAGAATCAATCAAATGAGAATCCATTTACTGAGCCCATTAAAAAAAATGAGGAGCATGTGAATAAGGAAACATTGATTGAATATTTATTCTATGAACCATCTATAGTAGATGAGAAACCAACAAGTGCTCCTCTTACATAAAAAAATCACTCAATCCATGTCCCAAGTCACTCTAAAGGATAAATAAATAAAGAAATTGGAAGAATAAAATCAAAAGTTAAAAGAAGAGATGTATCAACAATTACATGAAAATAATAAAGTTAAGAGTGGCTAGAAACAAGTGTAGAAGAAGATAAGTGAGCTCAAAACTAGAGTAATAGGATAAACACCTTTACAAGGAGAAAAGCACTTAATATGGGATTCATTGTCAGTTGAAATCACTAAGTTCAGACCATTTTTGGATCATTTTGAGAATAAAAGAACCATAGAAAATTCAGCCCTTCAAAGGTGCAAAGTCACAAATGAAACTATGATAAAAAAATCCCCTGGACACAACCCAAAATGCAATCAATTTTCTTCATTCATTAACTCAAGAGGATCTGCAAGCATTTGGAATTAATTATAGAATTTCTATCATCATGTGGGCTAGAAGGATTATTGGAAAGCATTATCTTATCAAGAATCTCCAAACTAAAGCAAAACATGTGTTGCAGTAGGTTCAAAGTTTTACAAATATTTTTAATAAATTGATTGAGAAAGGAATTCCTTCATTTTGGGATCATTATTTGATAGTCAAGGCACATATAAATCACTCTAAAATTTGCAGATATAGCCAAGGGACAAGCTGGAAATACAATAATTGAAACATTGACAGACGATTTTGAGTTATTCTCCCATTTTCAGATGATTAAAGCAAATTTGCCTCTTTTATTTGTTTCACCCTACCTAGAATTTTAGTTATTAGTCAAGGAGATGGTTGAGTATGAAATTCTGAGTTAAGAGCAGTGGAAGACTGTGGAAAATTTTGGTAAAATGAAGTACACTCTTCATCCATCAAACAATTAATGTAGTTAGTTTAATAATTATGGTTCCTTCATGTTGTTCACCTAAACACTAATGGGAAAGCTACATTTAATTTGCATTTAATTCAGCCTTAAATAAGAACATTGGAGACACAGAGGATTTCGATCCCAGTTTTTAGGAGTTTGTTAATCATGGAGAAAGAGTCATTTATTTTAAAAGCTATTTTTATAATAGGTTCATTAGGTTTTTTCTCTGATACCATGGAGTATATGTAAGACATCTTGTGATGAAATGGGGGTTGGAAATTTTAGAAAAGAAAAATTGTTGTTTACTACAATTTATTTTTGGTGATAAATGAGAAATTGTTGAGAGGATAAGTACTAAATTTTCTTGATGCATAGATTCACATGTTATCATTTTTACAGTTTATAAATTTTATTATGTTAATATGTTTCCTTTACCTTTATTTTTTGTCATATTTCTTCATATTTGAATGAACCATATGTGTTTGAATACATGTTATATGTTATGAATCATACATTCAAATATGGTCAATGTTTTATTTCCAAGAATTGATACAAAATTCATTCGTGGTTAATGCTATGTATTGATTATTTTTCTCCCTTTTTCTACAACCACATATGATAAATCAACTTGTTTACAAATGTGATGCTTATATTTCCTTTGTTATCAATATTCTCAAACACCAATCTCTAATCATTTTTGAAGAAATTCACAGTTTGACTCCATTCCCAATGAAATAGTCTAAGTTTCAACCATGTCTTGAAAACCCTTTTTACGTTACTAAAATATAGTCAATGTATTGAATAAGATACTAAATCCATCCAGTGTATTACTAACTTCACTCCCATCATGAAGCTTTTGATATTGATTTTGAATTGTGTCAAGATAAATAAGATCAGTATCTCTGGATGACATGATGAATGATGCTAAAGAAGTGAAGGTAAATTTGATGGCATTGTAAAGGATGAAGTAGAAGGTAGAAATAGAAAAGAAGAAAGTTAAATAGGAAAGTAACTCTTCTACCTCTCGGTCATTTGATGCGAAGTTTGACTTAATGAATAAGACCATGGAGAAAATGGTATACAAAACTTATCTAGAAAATAGGCCTCCTACTAGAGAACAACTGGAACCCCAAATTAGAAATCCAAATTTTAGATTTCCTTGAGTTCCACAATTCAGGAAGAGAGAGTATAGAGATGAAAGAAATCGGGGTGAGAAATAGGTCAAACCTCCCTTTCCAAAGAATTTTGTTGCATACGAAGATGTGGAACAACATTAAGAACAAATTCATATTTTTTATCTTTCTCAACCCAAGTTTTATTTGACAAATGAAGAATATGAACATGCATCTCAATAAAAATATTGTAATATGTTAGAAATGGAATCAAAGAAGTACTAAAGGGGTTACCAAAATGCACTTCTTGATTTCCAAAAGAAACATAATCTCAGAAGTATGAATGTTGTTGTAAATGTTAAATAAATGTAACTATGGAAGATATTCTATTTTGTATTTTTATTGTTATTCCTCCTTTCATAGATATTATTCCTTCAATCAGGGATTTCATTGATGTAATTGGTCATATAAATTCTTGAGGTAAAACCTCCATTGTAATTTAGGTCAATAGTACCCACAAAAGTAATATTAAAATTTTATTTTGAGTCTCCTAAGTCAAGTCATCCCTGCTTGAGAAAAGAATTCAGCCATGTTGGGTCATTAGGCTTCTCAATTAATCAGTATTAATAGGTGAGGTGCCTCCCTCATTTGGACACACTCAGAACTCAAGCAAGTTTTCTAGAGAGAGAAGGAGCATTCCATCTAAGAGAGAGGAAGTATCTAGTCTTATTTCTGGAGTCTTATAATGTACATGGTTGAATTCTATATCGAAGAATTTTTGATGGGTTTTCACCCCCCTAAGGGTTTCCCAGGATAAATATTTTTGTTCTCTTTTGTTCTATTATGCTTGTCATTCTTTCAGTGGTCATTTTCTTTTGGAATAACAACCCTTAAAATATTAACATGGTATCATATCCAACTTGAAATAAGACATTGTGCATCATCTTATCCAAGAGTTTAATAATATAGGGCTCATTATTCTGGACAACTCCCTCCATAGATTATCCAAAAAAATAAGTACCATTCAACTTTCCCTAGGAGAGCACATCTTTCTATCGAAGCAGTTTTTGGTTTTGTGGATTTTCATTTTTTGACCTACCACTACTGCCGGGAGAAACTAGGGCATTAGATTTTTTAATTTTATTTCCATGGATTTAGGAAAAGGAAGATATAAACCATATTAACTTGGGGATGTGCATATTTTACTCCAATTATTTTAGCAAGTAACCAAAATTGAAAAATTAGGGTTTTCTTGGTAGACCTTAGGTCATCCTTGAGCAGATTCCAAAAGCAGTCCTCAAATTGGTAATTTCTACCTCCTATATTTCCATTTGAGGTTCTCATACTTTAAAAATGACAAATAGTACCAATATTGAAGAAAATATTAAAGGAGTAGAGAATTTCAGAGCATGGAATTATAGAGTCGTGCTCATCCTTAAAGAACATGACCTAGAAGGCTATATCAAAGATGAGGTTAAGGAACCAGAGGGAGATGAAGTAAAATCCAAGCACAAGAAGGATATGATAAAATATAAGAGGATATTAGATGATTTTATCAAGGATCATTTGGTCCCTCAAGTATCTTCAAAGAATAGTCCAAAGGAAAGGTTTAATGCACTGACCAGCCTATTTAAAGGCAAGAACAAAAATTGAAGAATGACCTTGAGAAATTGTCATGTCCCTTCCTTGAAAGAGAATAAACAATGGACCTTGTGAAACACCTAGGGGTTAAAAAAATGAATTAATTAAATTACCTAGATAATTTTGATTATTTCATACTAAGGAGGTGTAAACTAAGTTTATTTCTAAATATGGATTATTTATGTATAATTATTTAATTACTTTGCAAAATAATGACATGTGGTAATGAGTGCCATGCCTTAAGGGTTCATTAGGAAATCCAACTCGCCTAGAATTACAAATAGAAACTATCCAAAAAACTGGCAAATGAAATCTGTCAAAAAAAGATGGAAACTGACAAAAGCAAGGAAAAGCAAGTAGTTTCAAAAGTAGAAAGTGCGGGAAAAGAAGTCAATGCAAAACTAAGAATATTTGGTCAAGGAAGGGCATAAATTCCATTTATGTGAAAGGATACTAGTAGGGAAACATAATAAGTCCTAAGAAGGAAAATTTTACTCAAAGGTGGGAACATTTTCTACTTTGGTTGTGTGATTGAAGAAAGGAAACATCATCCAATGACTGGACTTGCTAATTTCCTCAAGATGGGTGCATTCATGGCTTAGGGTTAGGGTTTGCAAGTGGGTAAATTGATCCACATGTGGATGAATTGCTCAAAAACTCACTCAAATTTTAGTTAAGTATTTTTCCAAATCCATTTCATAGATTTTTATCATTAATGTTTTGGTGTTGAGTGAAGTTAAGCTTCAAGTCTGAGTGATGTGCCTTAGTCACCTTGGGTGATGCGCACCAAGACTCAATTCTATTATATTCTCTTCTATTATTTAGTGAAGGTAAAATATATCCAAGGAGAATCCATTGAATACTAATTGTTTTATTTGATAACATCCATTCATCCATTGAAGTTGAGCTCTAGTGAAGGAAACTTCACTTATGCTCTCATATCAGTGTCGGGTGTTAGTTCCAGGCCTCTATTTTCCAATATTGGGCACCATTGAGGGAGATAAGCTCCTCAAATATTATACTGAGCTTGTCGTATCGATATTCATGTTCTTATATTTTTTCTATAGTAATAATTATGTCCAAGAAATCCATAATTCAAACTTTTATGAAAGAAATGTTCATATGCCCATTTAAGGGTCCTTTTTGTAAGTTATAGGCATTAAATGCGATGTAATGGCCATGATAGACATAAATGAGTTATATGATGCATAATAAAGGTCATATAAACCTCATATAATTATTATTTTCATGTCTAAAACATTTCAGCATCGAAATTCATTGTTATTTTCTTACCCTTGCTCATTGACTAGTCAATTTTGACTAGTTTTATAGTTTTTTATGTTGTGTATGATAGTAAACCGAATTAGAATTATATAATTTTTTTATTTTTTAAATTCACCCCAAAACCAAAAATAACTCACATATCAATAAATTTTTGAGTTTATATAGTGTTTGAATGGCCTCCTCTATGCAAACTTTCCTTAGGACAAAATCCTAGTTTTTTTCTCAAACCCCCTCAAACTTCCTCAATTTGTTCCATAATTATGCAAAACCTATTCACAAGATATTTTATGAATAATAAGTGACTGAAAACTCACCTAATAATTCCATAATCCTTGGTCTATTGGAATGTATTGTTCTATCTCAGTTTGCACCAGTTGGGACACTCAGAATCCTAGGAGTAGACTTCAGCATAGCTGATGCTGAAAACCTAAAAGGTCCCAAAATCCAGGTGCTTAGGGATATGAAATCTTAGTTCCAAAATTGTACTTTGTTTTCATTCCCTAACCCTCTGCCACTCTCATTTTTTTCTGTCATTACTGTCGATATTGTTCCTTGTTGAAGAAAGTTCTCAATAATCTGTAAAAATATTATTCATCTTTTGATTATATCAGTAGTAAGAGATAGTATTATTATATGATTCATATCATGGATATTACAATGGTATCATAGAATTTTCCTCCATACCTTCTCTTGATAATCATTAATGAGTCCAAAACTCAATTCATATTCTAAAAGGAAGACCTCTGAAGAAGAGGAAGTTGACTTTGTGGAATGGAGATTCCACACAGATATGGATGAGAATGATGATTTGAAAAATAAATTATGAAGTATGTTGAAAGGGATGCAATATATTTTTACCAAAATAATTCATTTTAGTGAAGAGACCAGAGATTTCCTAGGCAAGCAATTAGGTGCCAAAGGTTGAGAAGGGAGCAGCATTGGCTCCCGGCCTAAAGAGAGGAATATCATGGGTGGATTTATATTCTCTAAGAAAGGACCTCATAATAGGCCTCTTGAGTTCAAATATGAACCTAATTTATATCCCCTACCCATCAATCCCAAGTTCATGGAGTATCCAAAAGAATACCATGAAGTGTAGGATGAATCAATTGCTTCATGGGAGGAGAAGTATGCTTCTTATCAAACCTTGAGTGAGGAGTGAAGAAGGGTTGTTCCTTTTAGATAATTTTGTGAAAATAATTATAGAGGGTAGCCATGAGGATTTCAAAGGATTCAATATCATAATTTTAATATAATACATTTCATTGGCAATATCACCTTTCCCTACTTTGATGGCACTTCGAAATGCATAGTAAACTCTTGAATTCAGAAATTGGACACCTACTTCCAACTGAAACCTATGGCTGAGAGGGATGTCCTAAAGATGGAAACCCTGCATATTGATGGGGAGGCCAATGACTGGTGGTTTCATGGCCTGAATACTTTGGGCCATGATCAAGTGGTGACTTATGAATACTTCACCCGAATATTGGCATTAATGTTTGACTAGAGAGATCCTAATATCTCTTTATGGGAATTGGCACATGTCAAATAAGTTGGAAATATTGAAGCCTACATATTTGAATTCCAAATATTTACAATGATGGTCACTATTATGTCAGAGACTATTTTGATCCTTTTGTTTACAGAAAGATTAGCAAAACCTTTGAAAGGGCTGGTGAAAGCTTACCGACCCTCAATTTTCTAAGAAGCGGTTAGCAGAACTAGAGATCTGCAAAATGAAATTTTGAGGACCAAGTATCCTCCCAAGACCCCCATGCCTCATAAATTTAAGAATAAAATAAATCAGGTGAGGAACATGCCTACCCCTGGAAATAAATATTATTCTTACAAGGATTAGGATGAACTAAGGAGGAAGAAACTATGTTTTTCCTCCCAAGAACTTTTGGTTCCAGGCCATAAATGTGCTAAGGGGAAAGCACACTATATTAAAGTTTTATATGAATATAATGATGAAGGAGAGAATCATGACCATCCCATATAAGCAAAAGAAAATTTTGAATCAGCTGAACAGGAGGACAAACCACAACCAGACACATTAAAATTTGTTGTTCTGTCTAGGGTACCTAGATTTCACACTCTCCAATTCAACGGAGTAGTTCAAGGGTAGAAATATATTTTTTGGGTGGATGGAGGAGCCACCCATAATTTCATTGACACTTAAATTGTAGAGAAAATAAATATTCCCATAAAATCCTTTGATGGATTCACTGTCATAACCCATGGGGATCACTCCATGGACTGCAAAAAATGGATTCCCAATCTGCAAGTGAAGTTTTGGAGACTATACATGTTACTAATACTTTCTATGTGGTGGATGTGGCTAACACCATTGTATTACTAGGATTCTAATGGATATTTTCCATTGGTGAACACCCTATGAGCTATCAAGACCCATAAATGAAGTTTAAGGGATCTGATGGAAAACTAGTTGTTCTGACAGGTATTAACACCTATCCAAAGTAGTTGGTCTCTTCTCATGGCATGAGGGATATATTGAAACATGAAGACATTGAATGGGATTCTAAATTGCCAATAACTAATGAGGGTACTTTTGTCAATGCTTCTTATAATCCCAAAGACATAAAAAAGTTATTGCACAAGCATAAGGGGTTTTTTGAAAAATTCCCACATGGAATGCCACCACATTGTGGCATTGAGCACGGAATTGAGTTGGAATTTGGCACAATTCCCATAAAAATTCAGCCCTACAAGATTCCAAAGAAATTCAAGGATGAGATTGAGAATACCATCAAAGAACTCCTTGATTTGGGTCTCATTAGACCAAGTTCCAAACCCTTTGATTTTTCGATGGTTCTAGTGAAGAATAAGGATGGAACACTTACAGTGTGCATAGACTATCAGGATTTGAATGAGAAAACCATAAAGAATCAGTACCCAATCACCTAGATTGATGATCTGGTGGATGAGCTGCATGGAGAAAACGTCTTCTCCAAAATAGATCTCCTGTCGAGATACCACCAAATTAGAATGAGGGAGGATGACATACATAAGATAGCCTTTGTTGTCATTTTGGTCACTTTGAATTTTTGGTCATTCCATTTGGCTTGAATAATGTTCCACCAACGCTCCAATATTGCATGAAAAATATATTCAGTAAGAAGCTTCGTAAGTATGTCCTTGTTTTTTTTATGATATTTTGATTTATAGTAGGACAATGGGAGGAACACCTACTCCATTTAGATTTTGTGCTAATTACACTTGCAGATCAGTATTTTTACGCTAAGTTTCCCAAGTGGTAGTTTGGCATGACTGAGCTGCTCTATTTTAGCCATGTGATCTTCCAAGAAGGATTTCAGGTGCACTAAGAGAAAATAAATGCCATATTAGATTGGACAAGCCCAAGAAACCTCACTAAGTTGAGAGGATTCATTGGCCTTTTCAACTATTATCGGAAATTTGTCAAAGGTTATTCCAACTTCACTAAACATTTGACATGTATGACCAAGAATGGGGCATTCACTTGGAATGGGGAAGCAAAACAATATTTCCAAAAGATGAATGAAATAATGAGTTGATGTCTGGTTCTAGCATTGCATGATTTCACCAAGCCTTTTATGTTGGAGTGTGATGCCTCGGGGGAAGGAATTGGGGTTGTTTTGATGCAAGAAATGAATCCCATTTCCTATGAGAGAAAAAAATTCCACCCCCATGAAAATTTGTATTCTATTTATGACAAGGAGATGTTGGTCATCATGCATGCATTGGCCAAATTTAGACAGTATATGGTGGGAAGCAAGTTCATAGTGAAGACTGATCACAACAGTCTAAGGCACTTCCTTACCCAAAAGGAGCTTAATGAAAGACAACAAAAATGGGTAAGAAAATTCCAATCCTATAACTTTGAAATTGAGTACATAAAGAGGAAGATGAATGTGGTGGCTAATGCACTTTCCTGCAAACAGACACTTTCTTTGCTACAAATGTTAACTGAATGGAAGGTACATTTGGGAACTGAATACTCAAAAAATCAATTTGCATGTGGGATTTTGGATGGGGTAATACATAATGAGGCATAAAAGGTACAAAATGACCTCGTCTATTACAAGGATAGGATTTTATTAGTACCCAGATCATAACTAAAGAAGAGGATCCTAGAAGCTACACATAATGCACCAGTGGATGGACACCCTGGTTTTTTGAAGAATTACCGGAAGGTAAGAGAGAGGTTCACTTGGAAGGGAATCAATGAAGATGTTCTAAGGAATGTGAGGGAGTGTACTACATTCCAACATAACAAAGTGGAGCACACACACCCTTTTGGACTTCTCCATCCCCTCCCTATTCTAGAACATAAATGAGAAAGTGTCTCCATGGATTTCATCCGATGGGATGCCGAAATTCCAAGGAAAAGATATCATATATGTGATCGGTGATAGGATAACCAAGTTTACTCATTTATTTGTAGTCACCTCAACTATATCATCCATTGAATTTGATACATTGTTTTTTAAAGATGTTTTCAGAATGCACGGTTTACACAAAACCATAATTAGTGATCGGGACAACAAGTTCACCAGTACTTTTTGGCGAGCTTTTTTCGAACTAGTGGGAACAAATATGAATCCGAGCAGAAGATATCACCCTCATATTGATGGTCAAACTGAGAGACTGAATCAATGTCTTGAAGGATACCTCCATAATTATGTCATAGGACAATAGAAATCTTAGGCCACATGGATCCACCTAGGAGAATTCTACTACAACCCCACTCTTCACCTCTCCATAAGGATGACTCCATTCATGGATTTGTAGGGATTTGAGGCCCTATCTTTTGCAGATATTATTTTTTGGGATTGTAGAGCCCAAAAAACCAAATATTTCAGGCGAATCAATACATACTAAGGGAACTCAAAGAAAATCTACAGGTTGTACAAAACCAGTAGACAAATGAATGTTGATAAGCATAGTATTGATAGAGTCTTCCAAGAAGGATAATTAGTCTATTTGAGGTTGAAACTTTACAGGAATTTGTATTTGAAAACAAAGGGGGATGAGAAACTCCAACCTTGGTTTTATGGGCCTTACAAAAATCTTAGGAAGATGTTGAAGTGGCCTATGAATTGGAGCTTCCTTAGGAGAGAAACATCCACAATGCATTTCATGTATCTTGCCTAAAGAGAGTAGTAGGCCAACATATAGGTGGATCAGAAGAACTTCCACCTCTTGATGATGAAGGCAATTTGATCTTAGTACCATAAAAAATTTTGCAAACTAGAGAAAGAATTTTGAGGAACAAGACCATCAAATAATATCTGGTGTAGTGGAAAGGGTTGCTTAGTGAAGATGTCACTTGGGAGGGTGAACAAATTTTACAGCACCCTGGATTGCTTCAGCTTGAGGACAAGCGTACTTGGGAGGGGATGATGGTCATGTCCCTTCCTTGAAAAAACATCAAACGTGGACCTTTTCAAACACCTAGGGTTTAAAAAATTGAATTAATTAAATTACCTAGGGAATTTTCATTATTTCATACTAAGGAGGGATGTACTAAGTTTATTTCTAAATATGGATTATTTATGTGTAATTATTTAATTATTATGAAAAATAATGACATGTGGAAATAAGTTCCATGTTAGGAGGGTGCTTTATGCAAGCCAAATTTCCTAGAATGACAAATACCAACTATCCAAGAAACTAGAAAAAGCAATATATCAGAAAAATATGGAAACTGATAAAAGCAAGAAAAAGCAAGCAGTTTCAAAAGCAGAAAGTGCAGGAAAAGAAGCCAGTGCAAAAGCAGGAAACTCTGGTCAAGGAAGGGCACATTTTCCATTTGTGTGAAAGGATACTAGCAGGAAAGAATCATCAATCCTAAGAAGGAAACTTTTACTCTAAGGGGGGTGCAATTTCTACTTTGGTTGAGTGATGCAAGCAAGGAAACATCATCCTATGACTGGACTTTCTAATTTCCTCCAGAATGGTGCAATCATGGAATAGGGTTAGGGTTTGCAAGTGGGTAACTTGCTCAACAAGTGGATGACTTGCTCAAAAATTCATTAAATGTTTATTTAAGGATTCCTTCATCTCCATTTTACAGTTTTTTATTATTAATGTTTTGGTGTTGAGTGAAGCTAAGCTTCCATTCTGAGTGATGTTCCTGAGTCACCTTGGGTGATACACCCCAAGCCTCCATTATCTTCTCTTATATTGCATTATTTAGTGAAGGTCACAAAGTTCCGAGAAGAATCCATTGAATACTAATTGTTAGCTCTGATAACATCCATCCAACCACAAAATTCTAGCTCCAGTGAAGAAAACTTCACTTATGCTCTCATATCGGTGTCGGGTGTTAGTTCTAGGATTCCATTTTCTAGTCTTGGGAACCATTAAGGGATATCAGGTTCTCAGATATTATCATGAGCTTCTTATTAATCTGTCACAGTAATCTAGGGACTAAACACAAGTCTCATCAAAGATTAATAACAATAAGTCATGAAAATGGTGTAATTGTGCTACAAAATGAGTAGTTGCTCTGTATATTTACACAAAGAATGAGTAATACAATACAATATCATGCTACAATCATGAATGAAAAAGCAATTAGAATTCCCAAGGAGGTCATTCAAATTGAATGAGTGATTCTAGCTTAACTGAATGTAAGCCATAGTCAACACTCCAGTTAACCACTGATCAAAACCCTAATTGACTCAATTGAGCCCTAACTGAAGTAGGAGTGCAATAAATGACTAATTCTAACTGAAATTAGGTCAGACACATGTCACAACAAGCCAACCAATAAGTGGTAGTGCTTCAATGACTCCAATGAACCCCGATGAGGTTAATTGAAGTGTAACTGAACATCAGAAGTGGTTGGAGGTGCCTCTGTTGACTCCAATTCATTAAATAATCAATAAATAATCAATTTAATGAAGGAGGGCACCTTCACTGCTCTGTTTAACTGATTGTAACCATCAGTTAGCAATATGGGGCCTTAATGACACTCAGATCACCCCCGGAGTGCTCCAGTTAGCCTCCCCGAATGTAGGACAAGGCTAAGTTAGCCTCCTTGACTGAAGGTAGGCATGGGTGTGATCTAGTTGATGTCATATAGTGCTCCTATGATGTCAATTAAGTCAATAATACTTAGGATAGTGGTTTAACTAGGCCAAATTGACCAAAAAGAGTGTGTATGGTGGTAAATGTCTCCAACACCCCCCCTTAAGCTATACTCAGGAGGAGTAGAAAACATAAAATGCATAAAAATGCTAGGGCCCCATAAACAAAGGCCATAGGTCACCCTGTACAATAAAGTAACTACTTAATATAACCAAGGAAATGGGGAAAATCTCATGGGAAAAATACCCCCCCTCAAACTAAGCAGTAAATCAAGAATTGGTTCTTCCATGCAGCAGCATCCTGAGACTGTGCATGTGAACCTCTGAATCCAAACTAAATGAATATGTCTGGAGGAATCTTCCACTTTGGAAGAATAACAATGCACTCAACTGAATCAGAAATATAAACAGCTGCACAATGAAAACTAGACCCATGTAGAGCAGCTGAAATCATCTGAAGAGAGAGAAAAGTTTCTTGAGGATTTGAACCATGTGTGGAACACTCAATAAAGTTATATGTTGCAGATTTTAACAGCAAACCATGATTGTTCAAATCATCCCCAATTCTTATGAGCAATTGTCCAAGCGGATGTAGAATGTCTTCCTCTTTACTAGTTCTGTGAGGAGAGAAGCATGTGACCAAAGGTAGAGAAGCCCTGGGAATGTGGAAAGAAAATGATTGAGCTCCATAATATGATATATCTTCTGAAATAGATAATGAATCACATAATAAAATATCAGCAACCTCATATAAGGAAACTAACACCAAATCCCCATCAGCAGTTTTGAAGAGAAAGTGCGGTACTTGATTTTTCACACCGAAATTGGTGAGAGCAGCTACAAGCATGACTGAAACATCTTGGAATTTAAAATATGAACCAAATAATATCATATCAGAAATTAAATCAGATATAAATAATTTCACAACAGATCCAAAACTGTGAAATGAAATCAAATCCCCAGCAGCAGTTTTGTAGGAGACTTGCGGTACTTGTTTCTTCACACCATTGATGAGAACAACTACAAGAAGTACTGAAAGATTATTAATTTGAAATATTAAACCAATAAATATCAGATCATATATAAATAAGATCATATCAGATCCAATAAGGTTCATATCAGATCCAAATAAATGGTCAGCCGAGACGGTGGATGCACAGCTTTCTTCTTCTTCAAAATTCTGAATTTTGGTGCATGCAATCCTACAAGATTTTGCTGGAATATCTAGATCATGGGGAGTGAATTTATCAATCTGGTAATATGATATTTATTCCAAAATATCCAATGTATCACATATTTTCACACCATAAGAAACATTAGAGGGAGAAAAATCAAATTTCTCTTCACTTTCGGAAGCAATTACTGGCAAGTTTTGCACATAATTCAAAGAAAAATCACTGGTGAATGTTTGCATGGAAGTGCAGCGGTGATTTTCTTAAATATCATATATTTGAATGTCTTCTCTTGTTTCAGCAATATGAGGAGATGATATATCAGACATCTCATGAACTTCCAAAGCATCAGGAGAAGGAGTCACTGCATGGAGACTGTCTTCAAATTGAATTGACTGTGTAGAAGATTCCGCTTCATCTTCATCTTGAACAACTTCATTAGAGAGAGTAGAGGCCGAGAATTTTGAGTAAAGAACTCTTGTGGTGTTGGATTTGATCTCCAAAGTGCTATTATGATCCTCATTGTGCTTGCCAAAGGTTCTGTCCAATTTTGTCCAGAGATCCTTTGGGTATTCAGCAGAACCAATAAAGTAGCGCAAGCTAGGAGAAAGGGCCAAACACATTGCTCCAAAATATCTATCGCTGTCATTTAGCTACTCATTCTCATTCTCATAAGACTCTTTTCTAAGTCCAATAAACACCTCATAGAGACCCTTTCTCTTCAGAGATGCAATCATCTTCAACTTCCATTCTGAATAGCTTGTGAATGGGGTGAGAAGAGGGACTGATGAGTCCATTCGAAGTTATACCTGTTAAAACCTACAAATCACAACAAAAGGGGCACCATAACGTTGGACATCCTACACATTTTAGGCTTTCATCACACCCAGCATAGTCAATCAAGCAAGCTTGATCAACAATTTCCTTACTTGGGGTATTAAGTGGTAAGCCTTGGCTTCTGGTGCAGTGCTGGATTTTTGAGCTATTGCTCAATTTTCATGCAAGATCTGTCAAAAACCTTGTTTTTGAGAGATATGAGCTTCATCCCTCCATGAGCTCTGATACCATATTAATCTGTCACAGTAATCTAGGGACTAAACACAAGTCTCATCAAAGATTAATAACAATAAGTCATGAAAATGGTGTAATTGTGCTGCAAAATGAGTAGCCGCTCTGTATATTCACACAAAGAATGAGTAATACAATACAATATCATGCTGCAAGCATGAATGAAAAAGCAATTCGAATTGAATGAGTGAGTCTAGATTAACTGAATGTAAGCCATAGTCAACACTCCAGTTAACCACTGATCAAAACCCTAATTGACTCAACTGAGCCCTAACTAAAGTCATAGTGCAATAAATGACTAAGTCTAACTAAAATTAGGTTAGACACATGTCGCAGCAATCCAACCAACAAGTGGTAGTGCTTCAATTACTCCAATGAACCCCGATGAGGTTAACTGAAGTGTAACTGAACATCAGAAGTGGTTGGAGGTGCCTCTGTTGACTCTAGTTCATTATATAATCAATAAATAAGCAATTTAATGAAGGAGGGTTCCTTCACCACTCTGTTTAACTGATTGTAACCATCAGTTAGCAATATGGGGCCTTAATGACACTCAGATCGCCCCTGGAGTGCTCCATTTAGCCTCCCTGAATGTAGCAGAAGGCTAAGTTATCCTCCCTAACTGAAGGTAGGCATGGGTGTGATCTAGATAATGTCATCTAGTGCTCCTCTGATGTCAATTAAGTCAATAATACTTAGGATAGTGGTTTAACTAGGCCAAATTGACCAAAAAGAGTGTGTATGGTGGTAAAGTCTCCAACACTTCTCAACTCCATATTGATGTTTTGGTCTCTATTTTACAATAAGAATTATGTCTAATAAATCCATAATGCTAATACTTTATGAAAGAAGTCTTCTAATGCCCATTTAAGGGGAATTTTTGTAAGTTCTAGGCATTAAATGTGATGTAATGGCCATGATAGACATAAAAGAGTTATATGATGAATAATACAGGTCATTTAAACCTCTAATAATCATTAGTTGTAGGTATTATAATTGCAGCATTGAAATTCATTGTTATTTTCTTACCCTTGCTCATTGGCAAGTCAATTTTGACTCATTTTATAGTTTTTGATTCTACGTATGATATATAAAACCAATTAGCATTATGTAAGTTTTTGTAGTTTTTAAATTCACCCAAAACCCCAACATAATTCTCATAACAATAATTTTTTGAGGTCGTACATAATTTGAATGGCCTCCTTTGCACAAGCTTTCCCTAGGCCAAAATCCTAGTTCTTTCCCAAACCCCCTCAAACTTCCACAAATTGTTATAGATATATTCCAAATAAGTGGTTGAAAACTCACCTAATCCTTCCCTAATTCTTGGTTTATTGGAATTGATTGTTCTATCTCAGTTTGCATCGGTTGGGACACCCAGAAGACTCAGAGTAGACTTCAGTATAGTTCATGCTCAAATCCTAAAAGGGCCCAATATCAAGGTTCTTAGGTATATGCACTCTCAGTGTCCAAACCTGTCCTTTGGTTTCATTGCCTAACCCTTTGCCACTCTCAGTTTTTCTGTCATTACTGTCGGTATTGTGCCTTGTTGAAGAAATTTCTCAATAATTTGTAAAAATATTATTCATCCTTTAATTATATCAGCAGTAAGAGATAATATTCTAATCTATTTCAGATCAAGGATATTACAAAAAATCAACTCAAAGGTGTGAAGATGCAAAAAACAGAAACTATACAGTCATACTTCTCAAGAGTATCTCAAATCCAAGAAAAATTAGAAGCCATTGTTGACATGATGGAAGATGTGGAAGTTGTAATGGATACCTTGAATGGACTTCCAAGAGAATGTGATCCATTTCTCAGAGGAATATGTGCTAGAAGAAATTTGACCAAGTTCATCAAACTATGGGAAGAATGTGTATAATAAGAAGGAAGGATAGAAAATATATAAGATAAGCTAAATGATAATGAATATCAATCTCTCACATCTCATGTAAATAATAGAAGAAACAAAAGAAAGGATCGCATATCACCTCCAAAAAAATATTAAGAATTTAAAAGAGGTAAGAAATCTAGAAAGGATTACTCATATTTCGAATGTTATGCATGTCATGATATGGGACACATTGACATACATTATCCACTTAATAAATATCAGCTCAAGAAGAAGAACCAAAAGTTTCATGCACATGCATTTGAAGAGAATGAATTGGATGAGAAGAAGGATAGAGAAAATAAAGACTAGTGAAGAATATGTCTTAATTTACAGTTACAAAGACTAGTGGTGCTTAAAAACATATTGCAGGTTACAAAGACTCTCTCTCATGTCTTACCCATAAATACTATCCACATAAGGTACATCTTGGATATTATTATCAATATCCCATCAAGGGAATGGGAGAATCCTCTTACAAGCTAAAATCCAAAAATTCCATGAATATGAAAGAGTCTTATATGTTCCAAGTTTAAATAAGAATATTCTTTCTATCTCTACTCTAGATAAGAAAGGTCTCAGAGTTGCTTTTGTAGATGCTGAAGTTCTCATGTGGTCAAAAGGAAAGATAATAGATTATGCAGTTATAATTGGAATTGAAGAAGGAGGACTCTACAAATTTAAGGGGCATACAGATTCAGTTTTTACATCCAATACCATTAGTCCATGTGAACTATGGCATAAAATACTTGCTCATGTGAATCACAAATCATTTCCAATTGTGAGAAAGGTAGTAATAGGTTTACTAGAGATCCAAATTAATCATGAAAGAGTATGCAAAGGATGTGCTCAATGAAAGAATACCAAGAACCCATTTCCAAGCAATAACAATAAAGAAAAGGGGATCTTTGATATTGTTCACTAAGATGTGTGTGGACCTATGTCAACCACTTCCTTAAGAGGATATGTGTATTATGTCTCTTTTTTTAATGACTACTCTTGTAAGACTTGGATTTACTTTTTGAAGAGTAAAGATGAGGTATTTGAAAAATTCAAAGTGTTCAAGGCTCTTGTTAAGAATCTCTCTAAAAATAAGATCAAGACCTTCAAATCATACAATGGAGGAGAATACACTCCAAATGAATTGAAGGACTTCTATAAGGGAGATGGGATTAAGAGGGAGCTCACTATAGCCTTTAATCCCCAACAGAATGGAGTGGCATAAAGGAATAATATATCTATCATGGAAGCAATCAAAGCCATGATCCATAATCAAGATCTACCTATGCAATTATGGGTTGAAGAAGAAAGGACCGTAGTTTATGTGTAGAATAGAATATCCCATAGTGTTATTGGGAACAAAACTCTAGAATAAATGTTTACTGGTGAGAAACCTGAAGTTAGACACCTAAAAATATTTGGTTTCCCTATCTACTTACATATTCCCAAGGAGAAAATATCACAGTTGGACCCTTTAGGAAAGAAGGGGATATTTCTTGGTTACAGTGACCAGTAAAAATCCTACCGAATATACATTCGAAGTTTTTGACAGATTGAGATCAACGGAAATGTCACATTTGATGAAAATACAACTTTCCACAAATCTAGAAAGAACATGAAGAAGAGGAGGCTCGTAGAATTGCAAAAACCACAAGACCACCAATCATATATGTTGAAGAAGAACACATACCAGAATATTGCGACATACCAGAACCCCAAAGACCCATGGAGACACCCCATGAGATGATTTCAACAAAGAGAATACCAAATTGGGCTCATGATATAATTCAAGTGGTGGAAAGATATGGTGCACCAGAAGGAAGCAAGAGGCCAAGACTCTACTCCAACTATGTGGCCTTGATGTGCAACCTTGTGGATGAAGAACCTTCTTGTTTTTAAGAAGAATCAAAGAATAAGGAATGTATGGATAACATGATCGAAGAATACCATTCTATCATAAAGAATGACGTTTGGAATTTGGTACCAAGATCGAATAATAAATCAATGGTTTCTTGAAAATGGATTTTTAAGACAAAACATTCAATAGATGGAAGTATTGAAAAGTTCAAGGAAATCTTTGTTGCAAGAGGATTCTCTCAGAAGGAAGGAATTAATTATGAAGAGACTTTTTCCCCAGTAGAAATATACACTTTAATCAGAACTATACTTTGCTTGGAAGCAAAGATGAAATGGAAGCTACACCAAATGGACGTAAAGACAACCTTTCTAAATGGTGTGATAGAAGAGGAAGTGTACATTGAACAACCACTAGGTTTTGAAACATATGACAAGAAGATACATGTATGCAGATTAAATAAAATTGTTGGAGACATTTACCACCATACACACTCTTTTTGGTCAAATTGTCCTAGTTAAACCACTATCCTAAGTATAATTGACATTAATTGACATCAGTGGAGCATTAATTGACATCATCCAGTCACACCCACACCTTCCTACAGTCAAGGAGGCTAACTTAGCCTTCTCCTACAGTCAAGGAGGCTAACTAGAGCATTCCGGGGGTGATCTGAGTGATATTAATGCACCTAATTGCTAATTGGTGGTTACAATCAGTTCAACCAGTCAGTTAAGGAACCTCCTCTCATTAAATATATTATTTAATGATTATTTAATGATTATTTATTATTATTTAATGATCTGGAGTCAACAGGGCGCCTCCACCAACTTCTGATGGTCAGTTCAACTTCAGTTAACCTCATCGGGGTTCATTGAATTCATGAAGCACTAGCACTTGATGGTTGGATTTCTATGGCATTTGTTTGATCTCCTTCAGTTGAGATTCAGTCATTTATTGTACTCTAACTTCAGTTAGGGTTTGGTGAGTCAATTAGGGTTTTGGTCAAGTGGTTAACTGAGTGTGAACCAATGGTTTAGAGTCAGTTAAGCTATACTCACTCATTGATTTCGAATTTCCTCCTTAGGTATTCGAATTCCTCATGGATTCAGGATATTGCTTGACATTGGTATTGTAACCATTCATTGTTTATTGAATATACAGAGAGGAAACCATTTATGGTTCTGATTAACACCATTTCATGAGTATTTGTTGATTATTATTTGATGAGATTGATTCTTTGTTCCTATATCAATGTGCAAGATTAATATGGTATCAGAGCTTATGGCGGGATGAAGATCTATCTCTCAAAAACAAGATTTTTGACAAATTTCTGCATGAAAAGTGAGCAATAGCTCAAAAATCCAGCACTGCACCAGAAGCCAAGGCTTACCACTTAATACCCCAAGTAAAGAACTTGTTGATCAAGCTTGCTTGATTGACTATGTTGGGTGTGATGAAAGCCTAAAATGTGCAGGTTGTCTGACCTTACGATGCCCCTTTTTGTTTTGATTTGCAGGTTTTAACAGGTACAACTTCAAATGGACTCATCAATCCCTCTTCTCACCCCATTCACAAGCTATTCGGAATGGAAGTTGAAGATGATTGCATCTCTGAAGAGACGAGGTCTCTATGAGGTGTCTATTGGACTTGGAAAAGAGTCTTATGAGAATGATAATGACTAGCTAAATGACGGTGATAGAGCTTTTGGAGCAATATGTCTGGCCCTTTCTCCTAGCTTGTACTACCTTATTAGTTCTGCTGAATACCCAAAGGAAGTCTGGACAAAATTGGACAAAACCTTTGGCAAGCACAATGAGGATCATAATAGTGCTTTGGAGATCACAGCCAGCACCACAAGAGTTCTTTACTCAAAATTCTCAGCCTCTACTCTCTCTGATGAAGTTGTTCAAGATGAAGATGAAGCAGAATATTCTACACATTCAATTCGAATTGAAGAAAGTCTCCATGCAGTGACTCCTTCTCCTGATGCTCCGGAAGTTCATGAGATCTCTGATATCTCATCTCCTCATATTGCTGAAACAGAAGAAAACATTCGAATATCTGATATTGAAGAAAAATACTGCTGCACTTCCATGCAAACATTCACGAGTGATTTTCCTTTGAATTCTGTGCAAAATTTACCAGTAATTGCTTTTGAAAGTGAAGAGAAATTTGATTTTTATCCCTCTAATGTTGCTACTGGTGTGCAAATATGTAAAAAATTGGATATTTTGGAATAAATATCAGATTATAAGAGTGACACATTCACTCCCCATGATCTAGATCTTCCAGCACAATCCTGCAGGATTGCATGCACCAAAATTCAGAATTTTGAAGAAAAAGACAACTGTGCATCCATCGTATCGGTTGACCATAATTTTGGATCTGATATGATATTATTTGGATCTTATATGATATCTCTTGGTTCAAAATTTCAAGTTCATAAACCTTCAGTACTGCTTGTAGCTGTTCTCATCAACGGTGTGAAGAAACAAGTACCGCAAGTCTCCTACAAAACTGTTGCTGGGGATTTGATTTCATTTCACAGTTTTGGATCTGTTGTGAACTTATTTAGATATTATTTACATTCTGATATGTTATTATTTTGTTCATATTTTAAAATCCAAGAGCTTTCAATCATGCTTGTAGCTGCTCTCACCAATTCTGGTGTGAAAAATCAAGTATCCCAGTTCTTCTTCAATTTTGCTACTGGGGATTTGGTGTTAGTTTCCTCTTATGAGGTTGCTGATATTTTATTTTGTGAATCATTAGATATTTATGAAGCTATATCATATTATGGAGCTCAAGCATTCACTCTCCAGAGTCCCAGGGCTTCTCTACCTTTGGTCACATGCTCATCTCCTCACAGGACTAGTAAAGAGGAAGACATTCTGCATCCGCATGGACACTTGCTCCTAAAAATTGGGGCTGATTTTACCACTCATGGTTTGATGTTCAAGGCTGCAACATATCATTTTCTTGAGTGTTCCACACATGGTTCAAATCCTCAAGAACCTTTGCTCTCTCTTCAGATGATTTTAGCTACTGTACATGGGTCCAGTTTTCACCGTGCAGCTGTTTATATTTCTGATTCAGTTGAGTGCATTGTTCTTCTTCCAAAGTGGAAGATTCCTCCAGATATATTCATTTATTTTGGATTCAAAGGTTCACATGCACAGTCTCAGGATGTTGCTGCATAGAAGAACCAATTCTTGATTCACTGCTTAGTTTGAGGGGGGGTATTTTTCCCATGAGGTTTTCCCCGTTTCCTTGGTTATATTAAGTAGTTACTTTATTGTACAGGGTGACCTATGGCCTTTATTTCCATGCCCTAGCATTTTTATGCATCTATGTTTTCTAACTCTTCCTGAGTATAGATTAAGGGGGGGTGTCAGAGACATTTACCACCATACACACTCTTTTTGGTCAAATTGGCCTAGTTAAACCACTATCCTAAGTATAATTGACATTAATTGACATAAATGGAGCATTAATTGCCATCATCCAATCACACCCATGCCTTCCTATAGTTAAGGAGGCTAACTTAGAATTCTCCTACAGTCAAGGAGGCTAACTAGAGCACTCTGGGGGTGATCTGAGTGATATTAATGCACCTAATTGCTAACTGGTGGTTACAATCAGTTCAACCTGTCAGTTAAGGTGCCTCCTCTCATTAAATATATTATTTAATGATTATTTAATGATTATTTATTATTATTTAATGATCTGGAGTCAACAGGGTGCCTCCACCAACTTTTGATGGTCAGTTCAGCTTCAGTTAACCTCATCGGGGTTCATTGAAGTCATGAAGCACTAGCACTTGATGGTTGGCTTGCTATGACATGTGTTTGATCTCCTTCAGTTGAGATTCAGTTATTTATTGCACTCCGACTTCAGTTAGGGTTTGGTGAGTCAATTAGGGTTTTGGTCAAGTGGTTAACTGAGTGTGAACCAATGGTTTAGAGTCAGTTAAGCTAGACTCACTGATTGATTTCGAATTGCCTCCTTAGGTATTTGAATTCCTCATGGATTTAGGCTATTGCTTGACATATTGTAACCATTCATTGTTTATTGAATATACAGAGAGGAAACCATTTCTGGTTCCGATTAACACCATTTCATGAGTATTTGTTGATTATTCTTTGATGAGATTGATTCTTTGTTCCTAGATCAATGTGCAAGATTAATAAAAATATGTGTTGAAGGAAGCACCCAAAACATGGTATGGAAGAATTGACGATTTCCTGATGAGCTTGGTATTTACCAAAAGTAAAGTAGATGCAAACCTTTATTATAAGGTTGTAGATTATGGGATCCATGATAATATTGTTTTATGTGGATGATATATTTTTTACAGGAGAAGAGAAGCTCATCAGGGAATGTAAGAAGAATCTTGTGACAAAATTTGATATGAAATACCTTGGTACGATGCATTACTTCTTAGGTCTTGAATTATGGCGGTAATTTAACATTTTGAACTTATATGAGTATGAGGCAAGATTGAATAGAAGAGGAGAACCAACTATTTATTGGAAGGATCAAATGCCATGTCGTTAGGAATACCAAAATATAGAAGTTATGGAGGAATGTATCACCAAGAATAAAAGAAGTACCAAAATAAAAGAATACCTAGTTAGATGGGAAGGTAAAGAAATTGAGGAAGCAGCCTAGATTTCAAAATAAGAGTTCAACTGATTGACAAAGAAATCAATTCTCATTCAACCTGGGTAGAATGATGCAGGGGCATATTGACCCCTAACAAGTAGTCAAAGTTGAAAAGTCAATGAGATCCAACCAGGGGATGAGTCGATGACCCCTAGTGCAACAAGAATTCGTATTCAAAGTTAGGAGAGTTGAATAGTTAAATGAAAGAGGAAATAGTCAAGGTAGAGGTGAGTCGAAAGGATATGCTGACAAGTGAGTGTTTGGGAGAAAACAGTCAGAGACAACCGAGTAGTCTGTTGATGACCATGAGTGACATAAACCGATTAGTTTACCAGTTGCACCATATGATAGGAGTAGTTACAGAAATAAATGAGGATTACATATAGTAGTTGAAGTAGGTCAGGTGACACAAAAAGATAAAACAGCCGCAGGGAATACCTAAGGAAGGTGGAAACTGCCTAGATTTCTCTGGGAATTTCTAGAAACTGATGTGACCGAGTCATGAAGTATATAAATAAAGGATTTCATGACAGGGAGGGATGTTTCCCAAATTACAAGAAGCTAACTATGAATATTGTGTGGATAGTCTCTTTGACTAAGTAATAGAGCATTGAATTTGAGTGTAATTTCCTATGCAAAGTCTATCTTTGATATTAATATAAGCCGTAATTCTTGGCATTTTTCAGTGTTTTTCTTTTGAGTGGGTGTTCGTTTTTGTTCTCATTGTGTTCTTCGATCTGCAACCGACCTCCCAAGGGTTGGTTGTCATCAAACCCAAGGACCCGTGACTAGGTAGACTTAAAGTAATCTACCTTATTGCTCTCTCTCTCTCTCTCTCTCTCTCTCTCTCTCTCACACACACATGTTTGTTTTGTTCATTTACCTTTGAAAATTACAATCTATGTACATTTTCTATATAATTCCCATATCTAATTTAGTAATCCCATGCATAATATTATTTCCCTTCCTCATTTCCTTCTAGAGAAAGGAGTTTAACTAACTTTCTATGGATTCTACAACTCATAATACAAATTACAACTTATATGATTTTCCTGTGTAATATGTGATAAGTTTGAGAAGACCTGTATTAAAGAAATTAAAACTACATGTATCGTTAAATATCTAAATAAATATGTACTTGGTTACTCACAAAAATACTCTTCCCAAAATTAAAAATACACAGAAAAATATGCATGGAAGTACTTATCTACCCGGTACCAACAATTTCTCCGCAAATCATGTAGGCAACTCTAGTCCTAGTCATACCTTTTCATGGTAGATCTTGTCTCCTTCACAACAATATTAGTTTATAGTCTCTTGTAAACATAATAACTACAAATTCTTATTTAACATAATAACTATTGAATTTATATATATTTAATATTATAACCATCATCAAAATTAACTCATACTATAACCATCATTTAGTATATTTAGTATATACAATTCATTGTATAACCATCATTAAAATAAAATTATCTTAGGGGATGCAAAGTTTCTCTTCCACAAATCCAGTTGGGTGAATCCTGTTCCACCTAACCATAGACTATAAGGGGAAAAACAACTTTATGTCCCTTTTTTTCACCCATGAGCTAGGTCATAGTCTATGTAAGGTATATATAGAACATTTATAATCCTCATACTCCTAATCTCTTGGTACCCTTACCCTATAGAGTTTAGCAGACATCCAATTCTTTTGGATTAGGTTCTCTCCTTTGTAAACCTTTTTCATGATGTTATCATAACTAATCTCACCTCTATGATCTCGGGGAGTTGCACCCTCTCCCTCTCTCCCCTCTCTCTATATGAAGAGAAGATGAAGTTTACCCCTATTTGTTCTTCTTCTCCACACCTTTGTTTTTCTTTTTATTAATCTTTTTTTCAAGTTCTTTCCTATATTTAGAATGCATTATTGGTCTAATGAGGTTGGGTCACCTATGAGTAGTTATTTAGTCTAAGAGACTTTGTTTTCCTTTTTTCCCTTTCTTCACCCATATGTTAGGTATAGTGATTTATATGTATTTATTATTTCTTTATCATTATTTTTGGTTCACCTACCCCTACAAAGTCTACGGCCTTACTTATTTTTTGTGTTGTCCATCTGGTTTAGTTGAAGAGTTATTTAGTAAATAAGCATATTGCTTACAATCTTGCCTTGGTCATGGTGTCCATATTGTCCATCACACATTTGGGGTTGAAATGTTAGGGTATTACAACATTTTATCTTTTACATGATAGAAAAAACATTTCACAAACCAAATTGTCCTTATACACTAGCTATAAATAAACATCTATCTCCATGCATATGCATGAATAAACTATACTCAATTAATGATTTTGAAATATCAGTAAATGCTCATTTCCAATTTTATCAAGTCTATGAACAACCATTCAATAGGCTACAAGATGTTTCTAAAAACTACTCTATTTTTCAATATAAAACATTTTGTTGTTTTTAAAAAAAATCTAAAGAACTCAAACTAGCATGGCACTAAACCACTCTAACTCAAAATAATCTATAACCATTAATTTTAATTATTATTTTAGAAAAAGAAAAAATAACATCTAAACTCATTTTACTATTTATATATCTAGAATTTTCTTATAAATATCTTTTTTTAATAATTTACTTTACACAAACAACACCAAGCAAATATCATCTTCAAGAGGCAATAATAAGTATAATAATAATAAAAATTGTAACATAAACCTCTTATGCATGCCTATTAGCCATGTGTTTCTATTTTTATGATCACCCCTTTTGCTAAAAGGTGTATCTACTCGAGATGAATGAACTATTTTTCTTTTAATTTAAATACCAATTTAATGCTAAATATTCATGTATTCTATACTTTTTATATTTTTTAATCAAGTTGATAGTACATTGCTTATATGTTTTTAATTATCTAATTTTTTTAAATTTTATGTTTTTTTGAAAATAAGCGATGTCATTACACTCTTACAGTTAGCCTTTGCAAAACTAATTAGGATAGGGTCCAATTTTATATATAGTACAAATATAGAAACAATAATTGATTTGATGATAGACAATAATAACAATAAAAAAATGAAGTTTCTATACTTCATGACATGGCATAATTTTAAATATATAATATGAAAATTAACATTTTAAAAATTAATTTTACACATTTTTTTAAATCAATTATATGCAAAAATATATAAATAATCTTCATAATTAAATTGAAAGGAGAAAAACTTATCGCATGTAATGGTTGAGAAAAGTGATTTAAGAGATTTTAGCCTCACATACCCTTCCATATGACACAATTAAAATGAAGTTTCATGAATCAAAATGAATTTTAACGTGCTCGAGAATTGAATTTACAAGTTGAGGATTTGAATATTGTCTATTTTTTCAAGGCATGTTGTTTTAGGTGATTTGAATGTAGATAAATATATATAATAAGGATAATAATAAATCTTTAGGATTACAATAAATGAGTATTTGTTTTAGGTGATTTGAATGTAGATAAATATACATAATAAGGATAATAATAAATCTTTAGGATTACAATAAATGAGTATTTGAAGAAACAATCATATTTTATTCAAGGGAGTGGAAGTGGGTTGCTTCCAAAGAGAGGCAAGGGATCTTGCTTACCTCATTTGCTAAAAGAAGTGGAAATGGGAGTAATATATATCTAAGATCATTGCATGTAAATAAGTTAAGTGTTTAATTTTTTGTGAAGATCTCTGCGTTCTTGTCTTTTAGATGCTCAGCATTTTTTGGTCTCCACATGGACCATCATCAGGAGCTCTCAGGTAGGTGTGAGTAGGGCTTCCTACTCGCACCTAATTGAGAGATCCCAATGATGATCCCTATGGGGACTAAAACACATTGAGCATCTAAAAAAAAAGAACGCACAGATCCTCACAAAAAAATTAAACCTTACCTGTGTATGATGTTTAAACAAATTAAGTGTTCTTTAAATCTCAAGGTGAAATAGATGTGTCACTTTTATTCCAGGCATTGCATAAATTAAAATGGGAAAAAAAATTGGCATCCACCTTTTAGAGTGTAAAAAATAAAAGTGAAGTAAAAATAAATAAATAAAATAGATTTTCATAGATCCATTTTAACCTAAGATATTTTAAATAAATTAACAACATGAATCTCTTTTGATATTAAGTAGTAAATATATATTTAGTCAAACTAGATTTACAATAGTTTATATCCCATCAAAAACTAGGGATCATAATGAATTGAATAAAGGTGTTTACTAATATGTTAGCATTTACTGATGCAATCTATACCAAATCATTTGGAGATGCACTCCATGAATTTCATCCTCTTGATTATTTCTTTGGTTAGCTTTGTCTCTTCATAAATTTGCATCCAAAATATAGCATAGGAATTTGAAGAAAGGTAAATTCCATCCTACAAAACATTGAGTGTGCCAAAATATTAGTTGAAAAAATATTTTATTACATTCGCATAATTAAAGGAAATATATATATATATCCCAACCCAACATTGTCTTAGTGGAGGTCCAACCATAGCATTAGAACATTACAAATAAGATCAGATTAGAGTCATTTGAAGAGACTAAAATGACCACTTGCAAGATCCTAATGATATCAAGGGCATGAAGAATATGTATTTGATGGATAGGATTTTTAAAATAGAGATTCACCAGCCCTTAGAAATTCATTGTGAATGATTTTTTTAAATTGGGAGAAGATAAATCATAATTCAAAACAAAACTGAAGAAGTAATGAGAAGGATGAAGGATAAAGTGGTTACGAAAATTCAAGAGATGTTGAGAGACATCCACGAAGATTCCTTGTTCACTAATAGAAATGTAATGAAAACTTATATGAGCTAGATCATTTCAACAATTGTACACTTTCTTATCCAATTGATGGTAGAATTTCTTCTTAAAAGTTTTAAAACAACATCATCTAAGAAACTATCTAATGATGAATTAGAGGGATGGCTTCCAAATCTCATCTCACCAGGGAATTCCACCCTTAGAAAACATGGCTTACAATGACAATAGATCTAGAGTCATGATCTCAATGCCAATTCTTAGGTTGACTCATAATTTTCCCCCATTTTGATTTGTAGTTGGTTATGGTTCATAACAAAAATTTTAGTTTAACACAAAAACTATTGTTTCAATTTTGTAGATTTAGCTCTGTCATATTGATTCCCATTTTGTATCTATCGTGGAAACAAACAATATCTATTTTGCACTCAATTCACTATTTTATAATGTTTCTCAATAAAAAAAATAGATAGTAAACTTATAAATAAATAGAAAATAAATTGGCATTGGTATTCCTATCAAATTATGAGGATTCTCAATTAAGAGTGATTTTGGAAAAATAAAGTTTAGGTTCCTAATTTTATTAGGGAAAACTATATTTATAAATGAATAATAATAATTGTTAAAGAAAGCAAAGAGGAAAAAAAGATGTTGGAACACTAGGCATATTGATTCCTTAGGAAATGGAATTACCTTCTCAATATTAATCAAATGTATTTATAGGATTACATAACAGCAAAACCATTGGTAAATACAATGGGTCATAGAATACCATGGGTCACTAATTCTAGGTAATGTGACCAAAACAACAATTCAACTAACTAATAATGCACTATTGATAGTGGTCGGTTGAGATTACAATTATTAACACACCCCCTTAATATCAACTAGGACAATACTTTCACATTAGAGGAAATTTGGGGTCTAAAATGGGCCTTATAAGAAAACGTGCCAAAATAAGTTTTTGTGAGTTGGAATTCAAGAACCAATAGAATTTCAATAAAATAAGTCAACCATAATGGTTGAATTGACATATATGTCATTAAAAAAAACTACTTTTTTTGTTCGTATTTTTAACATATCTCATTGTTTTTTTACTCAAATTTCGATCGGGAGAGCTCGTTATGTCATCATCATGTTTTTTCAGGTATTTATTGTTTTTGGGGTAGCGGGGTCCATCAAAATTATGCAGTGTGGGTACTTGTTGGATGCGGAATCAAATTCCGCATCCAACGAGCTCTCCCGATCGAAATTTGAGTAAAAACACAGGGAGATATGTCGAAAATACGAACACAAAAAGTAGTTTTTTTCTTTCTTCCTCCAAAATTAATCAATATTATTTTATTATTTTAACTATTATTTTATTAGTTTAACTATTATTTTATTATTTTCCTTAGGAGGCCCATTTTAGACCCCAAAATTCCTCTAATGGCACTATCAATGCAAAAATATGTATGTTGGTCTATGTCTCATCTAGGCTTACATTTCTTTCAAAATACTTCAGCTTTACTTTCTTCCTTGAAGTGTACTTGGAATTCTTCTTCTTTGTATTTTGGATCTTGATGCTAATAGTTGTTCTTCAGAGTCTTCTTCAACTTCCTGAACATAGTGCAAGTCTTCTTCTTCTGTTTCAATATGTTTTTATTGTTTTCATCTTTACCTGCACACTGAAATTTTTTGTCTGAAAAAATATGAATATATTTCATCTTTTCATGGATAGAATTCAAATCTTGGTGTTTCTCATCAATGGAAAATACTTCATCATTCTCATTGGATTTTTCATTGCATGTACACACTGTGCATCCTTCATTGCTTATTCAAAAATTGTGGGCTAAGGAGAAAACAAGCAAACTATAGATGCTCATCACTAATAGGAGTTTGTTCATAGATCTCCCTCAAACTTTTTGTTTTCTGGTTTTAGGGTGGATTGTCTGTTTCTATTTCTTTTTTGCTTCTATCAACTATTTGTTGCTCATTTTCAGCAACTGTTGCAGCTTCTATGCTGCTATCAACTATCTCTTTCTCAGAGAGACCATCACTCACATCACAGGGTACTACTACATTAATAGATTTATTGTCATCAGCTAAAAAAACTGGATCAACAACCTTTGTTGGGATTACATGATCACTCGATGCCTCATAATCAAAGTCTTCTTAACTGACTTCCCCTTCACTATTGGATTCCTAGTGATTTTCATGACTTGCAAAGTCATATTCCTCTACAATCGGTTCATCACTAAAAACTTCTTTCAATATATCCCATGCTCTTATTGGAGTATCAACTTCTACAATATAGTGAAATAGTGAAGAGTGAAACCATGCCATAGCACGTTCGATCATGGCATGTGAAAAAATACCCCTATTTTTAAAAAAAAATGGAAAATACCCCCCCAAAATCGTTTTTTTAACCCCCTCCCAATATGCCTTCCCAATTTTAAAAAACCCCTATTTTCACTATATATTGCATGTATCCATTTTTTTCATTTACATTTTTTTATACCCCTTATATTTCTACCTTGTTCTATTTATATATACATATTTTCACCTTGTGCTATTTAAAATATAAATTTTAAATGCTTCTAACCTACTTAAAGTTCAAATACATAAAATTAATTATATAACTTAAATACCTCTTATTTTTCTAGAAAAAGTAATAATAAAAAAGTCAACCCCCCCCCCCCCAAAAAAAATTCACACTACATGGATATAGATTTTCACATTTTCAATGAAAAAAAATATTTTTTCATATTTAGGATGAAAAGTAGTTTAAATAAATTTTTAGTTAGATTGCAATTTTTTATTTTTTTAATTTGTATTTTTAATATATAAATGGGTTCAATTTCTTCAAAATCCTATTTTGATTATGAAATTTTGAGAAAAGAAAAGATCAAAATTATTTTGGCAATATTAGGATAGAACCCATATCTCATCAACAATTATTGTTCAAGACCAAGTCGTCTAAGCTGGAACTAAATGCTTAGCGAATGTTGTATCACTACTTCATAGCATCAACATGGTACTGCAAAATGGTTGCATATTTTAGCTAAAAAATGAATCTTGTGGCATATGGTCTACAACATGAAAATTTGTATACTGTTATAAGAATGTGAATTGATCATAACACATCAAATAGCATTTGATATATTCCCAAAACAAAATTGGAACTTGGAGTCGCATTTCAATGATGTAAATGTTTTTTGGTATTCTAACAATCAACAATAAGTTGTACCTTACATCAGAAGGCCTAACTATCCAACTTGGGTATTAGTCAATTTTGCTTTCTTCTGAGATGTCATAGGAAATGTTTGTTCAGTCGTGAATTCTACACATTGCAGAAAGTGATTATCTTGGGTTCCATTGAGTTGAAGCCTTTTTAAATAAGATGTGCCTTATTTCTAGAATTTGACCAATGAATTTACATTTTTGTGCAAGAGATTGTATTCATATACTTGCCTAGCACCACAAAGTGACTAGTTTCAAGAAAATTCCACATCATTGGAAGAGTGGGATGTTACTTGTCAGCCTTGATACTTATGCATATCACCCAAGCCATTGTAGAACATGGGCATCTAAAATGTACGAGGCATCCATTGATCCCTAACTCTATCAATTTAAAAGTGAATCAACCAAGGAGAAAGAAAAGGAATTCAAAGCATAATATAATCAACGCCCATTAATGTTGGTTATTAGCTAGAATAACCAAGGAATGTAATATAATATCAATAAAAATGGAGTATGCTAAGCCATTGTAGAACACTTGCACTTCTAATAAAATTAAAAATTCATCATTTAGTGTTCTTAAGAACTTTAAGGTCTATGGGGAATTTAAGATGACAGATAAAGCATTGTGGCAATCATTAAACTCAGCATTAACCCTCCCCTTGATTGTTGCCGCATGTCTAATATTCACAACTCAAGAACAATATCCTATCTATAACACTCGCTATATTACCAATACTATCCGTTTTAAAGGAAAACATATGAACCTCAGCATCCTGATTGACAGAGGTCCCAACACAGTAAAATCCACTTATAAGTCCACGGACAAACCTAAAAGTATGTTGTCCTAGAACAGGATACTTGGACCTAATGTGTTCAAAAAAAAATCTTCGGACATGAATAGGGTATCCTAGATAACGGAAGAAATAAGAAATAAACATTACGGAAAAATCAGAAAACAATGGGAAAACAACAAACTTAAAAGAACTTTGTCCATTTGAGGACTAAACCAAGGGAAAAAATCTCATCATTCATTAAAAAAACAATATCAATTCCCATGAAGTGAAAGAAGAGAAGTAATGTGCATACCTCGAAAGCTTCCACCCATTTGTTATCTATGAATTTAAGATGGGGGTGCAGTTTGGCATGATTAAATAAAATCTCTTCTTTTTTCTACAAGAAATATATTGTATACTCATGATTGTTAAGGACCTTCGTGACTACACCCATCATTCTCATAATCATCAACTTCCTCATACAGAATAAACAGATCTTTACTCTGCTCCGGAGGGCTTGGTCTCATGTGAAGCTAATATACTCTCTGCCTCAATTGTTTTGTGTCATCCTCATCATTCACAAGGTATCTGTACTCCACCAAGTACCTTTCCCCCTACTTTTTTGTAGGTCGTGCACAGAACCAGGCCCCTATGAACCCTTCTTCATCGCTAGACACCTCCACCAGGTCAACATTTCTCAACTTCAATTTCTCAGATTGATGATGGGAAATCCAAATCATGTATTGATGAAAGCTTAAAGGATTCTGTAGAGAAAGTACAGTTTTAAAAAAATGACTAGCATACCCCCAAAACGGGGGAAGTGAAATGCCAAGATGAAGTTTTATATGTTGTAGAAAAATAAAAAAAAGTTGTGTTATAGAGCAATTTGTGACATAATAATCAGAACATAAACAATTTTCCCATAATATAAATATGTACATATCTCTGGTTCAGTTTATTCATTTTTCAATTATCATGAAACCTTGCTGATTATTAAAATTTATAGCTAATATATGTCAAAATTGTAATGGAAAAAATGATTTTGGTTCATTTTATTCATTTTTCAATTATCATGAAACCTTGTTGATTGTTAAAATTTATACCTAATATATATCAAAATTGTGATGGAAAAAAGGATTTTGGGTGTCAAAGTGGGCATCGAAATTTCCTCAAGCATATCACTTTAGCATGAATTCACACCGAGATACCACTAGCCACAACCTAACCACATGAGCACTATTACTATCACTAAATAAAGCCAAACCATATGAAAATATAACTAATCACCAGCATAATAATCATGTTTCAAATGTACTCTATTATTTTCATGAATCCCTCCAAGGATTTTGAAATAAACCGTCTAAAAGAAAAATCTTTCAAATAATTAGCTTTACTGATAAAGTAATTATTAGTCAAACAAAATCCCGCCTGAAGAATAAGGCACTGCATTAATAACATGTGACATAAAAGGGAAGCAAAATCTATATCCATATCATCTTATAGTTGAAGTCAATTCATTGCACTTAGTTTAGTTAGAATATTTAGATTTATTTTTCAGTTGCATAACCTTTGTTATAACAACAGTAGAGGAGTACTCTATGAAGTCAATTGTACAATATTTGGTATACAACATATGTACACAAACCTTTTGACAATGGAATGAATAGAGTTAATGAAAGATTTTGGCAACAACATGACTTTATTTGTCACATGGAAGTTATATATGTTTAATTGTATGATGTGTATCTATCACATGGAAGTTAAATATGGTTTACTGTATGATGTGTATACTATAACATGATTGCAACCCAACAAAAGAGAAAATGAATTCAAGAGTATAAGCATCAGACAAGAAAACTGTCATCAGTAGTTTCTTTTTCTTTTCTACTCGAAGCATGTTGCTATGATTTAGAACTGTAACCCTCTTCAGGGAAAAACTGTTAAAGTAGAAAATTTAATGGGGATTTTCATTCAAATCCCACCAGAAAGCTCATTGGCAAAAGAAAAGACTATATCTTATAAATTAATAGTGGGTTTTTGGGGTGATGTGTCCACAATGAGGTATGGTAAGGTCATTTAATCTCTATTGCAGGGGCATAAATTTTAGTTTTCTACCATTGAGCCATTTGGTCTAAAGAAATCAACAGACATTCAAGTAAAGATGTCCTTGATAGTATAATGGAATCAAATAAGCATAAGGATTATGAAATGGATTAAAAAAAAACAATAACAAGTCAAAGATCAAAATAATGTCCACCAGAGTTGAATAAGATTAAGCATGTCTCAATTGGTCATTTGTACAATGAAATATGCAACAATGTTGCCACACATAATAAAATTCAGAAAGTATATATTTTCCAAACGTGTTCCGGAATAAAATTCCCTGAAATTTCCCTCATTGTGTCCAATGGCATGTTATCTTCAAGATTGTGAAGATTCCAAAAATGTTTTGGCAGTCAAAAACTCAAAATATGAATAAATATTCTCCTATTTAGTTCGTATCAATGCAAACAAAGTTGGCTTTCAATGAAAATGATTGAAATCCATTCAGTTCTTATAATCCATGAGTAGGTAAAGGGAAACAAAATAATGAACAACTTTGGAGACTATAGTCAAAGCATATAATGTCGGGCAAATCCTTTGTCAATACAAATTGATTCTAGGTACCACAAGCCTATCTGGTCCATTTGTGTGGTGTCACTTGATATATATATTGTAGCACCCACTATCCAGACTCTAATATTAACACACAAAATGATTCTCAACTCTAATTGCTAATACAGGAAACAATGGATACTCTCTCCAATTGCAACGATCGAGTTAGAAGAAACAATCAACAACCCCATGTTCTAAGAGGATCTATGTAATATACAACATTATGCAAGTCGACTAAAAAAACCTGCAAATGACACCAAAGAATGGACAATCTAGATTAAACTATTCCTCAATCCTACCTTGTTCCCTTCCATGCTCTCTTAAGAGACCAAATGCAATTAATCTATAAAATCCGAGAAGCAACTGATGAGTCAGAAGAAATGTTGAAAATGCAAAAAGATACATATAATCAAATGCATTATGAGACTTTTTCCAAGAAACACGATATTAAGAGGGAAGAATATAGGAAGGAAAACTGGCAAAAGGCACATGGGGTAGCTGAGAATAAGAAAAATCATGCTACGTCCCTGATATCGGCTGATACAAAAGACAGGAAGATGCTCAATTCAGTTTAGGTTGGGCTTAAAAAGCAGAGTTCATTATCAACATCTATATCCAGCAACATGAAATCCATACTAAAGATTAAGAATCCTACAAGCCATTTTGAGGACCATTTGAGGTCTGATGTTTCTAGTGCAGTATATTTAATAACTGAGCCAGAGTTGAAGACAACAAAGGAAGACTTTAAAATTTCAATAGAGAGTGAAAGAAATATTCATAATGATGGAGACAATATTTTGAATTTTTCTTCTTATCTTGAAGAAATTAGGATACAATCACCAGATACAAGCATTATTTTAGAGCAGACCATGAGTGAAAATAATTTTGGTCAGATAAGGCAAAGCATGGAAAAATAAATTAGAGGTTATAGATTAGTGCCTGAAAGTGAGTTTCTAGATCGTAGAAAAACAGTGACAGATAACAATGTCGGCAATTTTGAATCTTTTAAAAATGGAAACATTGAAGAGAGCATTCAAGTTTCAGACTATAAAGAAGGGTGAAAATATTTTGAAAATATTCATGAAAATTATGTTCCTAATGTCAAAGATCATGTGCTTTCTACATTTGTCACTAAAGACAATGAAGTTAGGGCAGTTCCAAGCACTTCTTTGCCATTAGAATTCCATTCTGAAGAAGAAAAGAAAGCTCTTGAAGAAACATAATTCAGGGATATCAACTCTACCATAGAGATCAGATAATCAAATAAAGATAAATATTTGCACGGAAGAAGAAAATGTTCTTAAAGTATTATCTGGAGTTGATCTTCAAAATAATAGGACACATATCAAGGCAAGGAAACTTAACTTTGATGAACATTTGCATTTGGTAAAAAGGGCAAGAATTGAAGCTGAAGACGAAACCAAGAAAATTGTAGAAGGCTCGAATAAAGGAGGCATAGCAAGTGCCAATGAGAATAATGGAGAAAATATGGCATCGGATAATGCTTGTGTGTTAAATGAATGCCATTTGAGAACTCATTGGTGTGTTTTTGTCACTGGATTTGTGTTGAATACCAATTACTTGGGATGGTGTCTCACAAGCGTTTTGCAATTTCAATTCTGCTAGTTTTTGTGTAAGATGGGAGATTTCCTTCTCTAGCTCTCCAATTCCCAAATCAATGCAATCATTTTTCACAAGGGTTTCATATTTACCTCCAATTTTAGAATAAGATCTAGTTCTCACTTCTTCTGGAACCCAGATATATACCCTTTTTCATTTCTAACTGAGTTTCTCCATCTATCTGGACCTATTTTTTTCATGACACTGTTATAGCTCAAAATGACACGTCTCTTCCTATAACCACTTTCCCATGATTTCGTCGCATGTTGACACTTCCATGACTACACTTCATGAAAGTCACTGAAAAAACACCTACATTGGAGGAACCATATATTAAGTTCTGTAACTCTGTTTGACCTCAGCTTTGCACAATCAGAAAGGTATTTGAGTTAGCTAAAACTTTCTAGAAGACACCAAAGTCTGAAAATTCATATAAGTACCCTTAAAATGATATTTTTTTATGTATACGCGATTTTCCTTAAGGAAACCCATGTATTGTACACAACTTGTTATATACAATACTCACATATTCCCTAAATACATGACTATTTACATTGAAACCCATGTATACCTCCTACATATGCGACTGTTGTCTCTACAACCCATGTATTCCTCCTTAAAATGTCAAAAAAATACTTTTTTCGAAATTCGGGTAGTTTGGGTATTTATGCAACTGACTCCTTCAGTTGTAACTACTTTGTATTCGTCCCTATCTCTTCATAAAGCATATAAATAGAGGTAGGGAGGCCCATGAGAGGGTACTTGAATCTTTGCATTATTATGCTAGAGGAATTGGAGCTCTCTTTGCCCACACATTTTCCCTAGAAGCTTTCTCCTTGTGTTACAGAGCTTGGAGGCTGAGTTCCTTGGAGAAGAGAAGCAGCAGAACCAGATCAAGGTTTCATGAGGTTTCCAACTTGAAGAAAAGGTATACTTGTACTTCATTTCATGATTAATAAAGATGTGATGTTCTTCTTCTTCCCAAATCATTATTCAATGTGTGATTGAATATATGTTTATGATCATATGATGATGTTAGTTAGATCATTGTTTCATTTTTGTTTGATTATCATTGCTTTATATGTGGTCATATTGGTTTGAGGGAGGTATAATTTGTTTTGCAGGTCTCTTGGAGCAAGAGGAGCAAGAGGAGGATTGAAGGGATGCTTGTATCAACCTTTGTTTGGATAAGGTATGAACCATTCTAATCTCTAATCTTGCTTGTATTTACTTGCAGAACCATTTGCATCTCTCTTTCAACCCCAGTACATTGATGGCCTCTTAAACCCTAGCCATAGGAAACTTTCCTTTACAATAGACACCTCTCTTAAATCATAACATACAGAATATTGATCTTCTTTACATACTTCTAAACAATATCCTTGCCTCTTCTTATCTCTATCCATATTTTCACACTATTATCCATCATCAAAATCCTCCATTTTTTTTCTAAAACCCATGATTGTTGCCATCTCTCTTGACATCCATAAAGTTAGCTCTAATGAAAAGAAACACTAGCAATACAACAACAGCTTTAATTTCACATTAAACAATCTAATCTCCTCAGGCTCAGGAGTACCATATTCAACACAAGGATACTACAAATCCCTGCCAAGTTTTGAAGACTTTCTGAACCCAAACAAAGATTCCTTCAACTTGGTAGCAGAGTCTTGACTCTTGAGCAACAACATCAAATAAACTCCAAATTCTATGAGAGGAAATGACCACAATGGGCACTGGTATTTGATCAACAAGGTTTAGGTTTAGGGTTTTCATCAGTGTTTGATTTTATGAATTTTTTTAATATTTTTGGAGAAACATAGGCCATATAGGATGGTATTTCTTCAAGAAATGGATAGTTTTGACATAAAATGTAGTGGGTTTCTCTCGCAACACATTAATTATCTAGATTCAAGAAATTCATTCCAAAATAGGGTTTCTGACAGGTTTTTGTTTGAGATGGGTTTCACCAAGAAAATACTCTGGCATGCCACTGGTATAGTAGGTTTATCACTTCAAAACATAAATTAAACAATGCATTGTGCTTCTAGGCCTATTCTATCCATCTATCTACACTATTCTGTCAAAAATACTATTTAAATATCTCAGAAGTCCTCTCACCTCTAATTAATTTTTTTTAATTGAAACTAAAATTTCATACTTAGTCCAATAAGCCAAATCATCAAAATTAATCACATTCATTTCACTTGATGATAGCCAAATAAATGCAATCTTATGAAACATATTTTTTTCAATAATCAATTTCTACTAATTATCAAAATCTGAACAAGGCATTCAGACTCCAGAGTATGTTCTAGACAAATTGTACGAAATAGGATAATCTTACACCTACGTATTTTCCAATGTTCTTTTGTCACATTAAAGAGGCTATGCATGAATCTCATGCATGGTATTCATATGTTGCATGCATTTTTGTGCCCAATGGTTGCTCCAATTGTTCAAAAGAGTTGATTTGATGACTAGTTAAAGCTGAAGCCGATCCAAACATTGGCATGGACTGTTGCTGTAAGAAAAACAAAAATTCATGAACATAATTAGAATCCAAGAATATAGTATGGACAATACATTCTTTTATGCTTACACCTTAATTTAAAATAACTAATTGTGAAATAGCCCATAAGTATGTGAACATATCTACAATGGTCATTAGCCATTGTTTACAACTTCTATGGATTCTACATAATGTTAAAAGAGGCCATCATCCTATTTCTTTGGAATTTACCAAAGAGAAGGCTCTCCATTATGGACTATTCCTTTCTGAGTATTTTTGTGCCGAGAGGCGCTCTACAACCCATTATGGGGGAGATCTTGTAACGTGATGTAACGTTTATAACATGTCGGCAAAAAATAATAGTGATAGTGAATATTATGGGAGAGATCTTGTAAAGTGGGGGAGATCTTGTAATGTGATGTAACGTTTATAACATGTCGGCAAAAAATAATAGTGATAGTGAATATTATGGGAGAGATCTTGTAACATGATGTAACGCTAGTAACTTTTGTAACATGTGGGCAAAAAATAATAGTGATAGTGAATATTATGGGAGAGATTTTGTAACACAAAATAAAAAATAATATCTAATAAAAAATAAATTTTCTAATAGCCCAAAATAAATGTTGGCCACAAAAAAAATGTAATATGGGGGAGATGTTGTAATCTTCCTACCTAACAAAACAATAAAAAAGTAAAAACTTAATTATCCGTAAAAAAATATGTGGGTCAAGAAAAAACACAAAATTGAATTATTCGTAAAAGAATGTTAGCCTTGCACATGGTTTTAAAACCATGTGCCCATGGTTTTAAAACCATGTGCAATGCATTCTAAACAACCCATGGTTTTATTGTACATGGTTTAGGAGGCTTTAAACCATGCGCAAGGCCTCCTAAAAAACGCATGGTTTTATTGTGCATGGTTTATGAGGACCTTGCAAATGGTTTTAAGACCATGTGCAAGGCCTCCTAAACAACCCATGATTGTAGGAGAGCCTTGCATATGGTTTTAAAACCATGTGTGGGGAAATGATGCAATGTTTGTTCCTAACAAAATACAAAATAATAAAAAATATTATGTGTCGGCAATAAATAATATTAAATATTAATAACAATAAAATTATATGTGCACTTTAAATAAAAAGATGTGTATTTTGGTTTGAATCAAATCAATAGATGCCTAAGATCAGAAGATTTGATCCATCTCGGCGCTTGATAGAACCTAGAATTTGGATCTACGTTGGTTTATAACAAATCACAATATTAAGACTTAAGGGTAGGACTGTTGAAGATGCATCAATTATAGTTTCTTTATAATTGAATTTATAATCGTCATTCAACATCTTATGCTATAAAAACATAACCATAGCTAGAAAAATATCGTAAGCGATCAAAATGTGTTCTTCAAAACCAGGGAGATGCACGCATGGCACTGAAAAATATAGTGTCTTGTCAATTGTAGGTGGATTTATCAACATAGGCTACTTGACCAATAAAAGGTGCTTACCCATGAATATAAGTTCTTATCAAAAAGTGACCCTACTATGTGATTATATCATTGTTGACGGGCCGAATTGGCACAATAGTCAACTTAAGAGACAACCCGATCCAAAAGTTTTCAAAGATGCTCTCAGTCGTTAGGTAGCTGTCTCTGACGGGATTAAGGCCCCGTTACCTTCCCTAAATTACTCCCAGCTACAGGAAAAGACTTAAAAGAAAAAAATGAAGCAACTGTTTATTAACTAAACCTATAGTACACCTATGAATATACAAAGCAAACTGCTACTGAGTTAGTTGATATATTGCACGACTGATAACTAGATGATTAATCTAGTTAACCAATTAATTTATAAATACAAGAATAAATAGTTAATTAAATATTAACAAACTCAATCAATTACATAAATGCATTATAAACATATGTACATTCATAACAAGACTGAAAGATAACCCATCAAAGTATACATGTAAAATCTGATTCAATATGTTTTCTGTAAATTAAATAAAAACTACCATTAATATATCCTAAATATCCTATCCTAATCAGGAGCATGGAAATATTAACCCTAGAATCAACTTACAAATAATGCTACTGTGCAGACAATCCTGAACACACCAAAATAAATTCTGAGAAAACAAGACAACACAGTGAACAAGTATATCACGTATATTATGATGATAACATCAGATTTATTACATGACGTAAATTTGCAAAATTAAACCAGCATAAATCGACGGTTAAACATGATGCTTTTGCACATTCCTTTAAAGAAATATAACAAAACATAAAGAATGTAAAAAGAAATAACAAGATCAATTGACACTATAAGCACATCTCCATAGTAATAATACTATAAATATACTTATATATATATCACCAGTCAAAGGATGATGCAGCTGCATAACAAGAAATTGTCTTCAGCTACAGAACATGATTAAAGTGATCTTGTCTGGCCCCTTTTCCCAACCATCGACCCCCCTGATTCATTGATCCTCTGCCTCTTTAAATAAAAAATAGAAATTAAAGATAGAAACAGAAATTGTTTTGCTGGACGCAGTTGGAAAAAACGTGTTCAAAGATCCACAAAAATGTCCCATAATCCCTCACTTTCTGAGGAAATATGCTGGAGGAAAGATAAATGTTCCCGTTCTGAAAAAAACCCATGTGGCGGATTTTCGAAATTTATCTCCATTTATGAGCAGTGAAGCCCGGAAAAAAGTCTGTCAGTACTGACATGCATTTTCTGTTACTGGATGAGAACGAAATTCGTGGCATGTTTTTCTTCATCTGACTTGGCATCCACGGTCTTTGATTTCCATAATGATTCCAGAATCACAACTGCTTCCTCCAATCCATCCACGATTGCTCCACATGCTCCTTATCTCCATAATCCTTGAATCAACATGTTTAATCAGTAAAACAATGATATTAGAAAACAATAATGAGAGATGAATTTATACTTATCATTATTATCAGGCCTAACTTTTTTCAAAGGATGCAAGAGAGTTCAAAGGAGACTGATCCTTTAGATCGAACATAGTTTGAGCTACAGAGGAGGTTAGAACATTGATTTGATCCAAATCAACAAACTCGGGTTCATTCTATATCAAAATTTTCTTGTTTTGTATTCATATCATTCTTAGAATCAAAATTGACTATTCATACCCATAACCATTTCGTATACATTCATGAAATTCATTATAATAATCGAGTTAATAGTTGAATATAGTAATTTCAACTCAATCATTTGTTTCCAGAATCTCGTTTAATCTCTGATATCGAAATCTAAATGTCAAACAGAAACAAGACTCAAATGCTCAAAACTGTATTTTAAACAAATAGGATAATGATTTCCAGTAGACTTGATTCAAATGAAAACAATTCAAAATAGACATCTGTTTCTGCAATCATCTTTTGAGTCACGGTCATAACAGAAACTAAATCAAGCATAATGGTAAACATTCCAGAATTGAACCATCGTAACAATCATGTATTATCTTCATTCATGAAATCTAAACTTACCAGAAATTTGTTGTTATCAATTTTTCCAAACCAAATCGCCAGGTGAATTCCCAGAATGCCCAGACTAAGCTCTTCTTTACATTATTTGAACTAGTTCCATTTTCCAAATCAAACCCTAAATGTGTTACGCAGACCAGAATCATGAAATCATTAACTCAGAATTGAAACCGAGCTTAATCAAGATGATACTGTGTGAACCAGATTGAGAAATACTCAATCAAACCCTAGGGATCAATGCGACCAGTCCAATTCCTTATACTCGGAAAAAAAAACCTGAATGTTGCTAAAGTTTCAAGATGGACAGAGCTGATACTAAAGCAAGATGTTGCAACAAATACCGAACAATGAAACCCTAGCTCATTTTTAGAGCACAAAAACTCGACAGAAACAGAGCTCTACATGTTTCCATACTCAAAAATAAAAAATGGGTGAGTCCAAAACACTATACAATGAAATGGCCATTATGAGGTTTTCGAGACATATAATTTCCTGCTACATACGTCATGTGGTGTGTACTGAGAGTACCATACTTCTATTAAGTAGCTTCGTATTCTAAGAACAGGTGGTAGTGAAATAGTTGATAAGGTGACAGCTTATGGGATCATATCATTATGAATATCTAGACGTGTCATATCTGCAATGTTTAAGTCATGTCGAATAATTACACATAAGGAGATAGTAGATACCCATTGAAACGAGATTCAATATGCCAAGCAGTAAAGAAAAGTTGAATGAAATGAGAATTTGATAATGTTAAGGAACCATAGGATATCAAATGGAAGGAATGCCAAACAAATAGGGTAAAGATAGAATGGTTAGAGTATTTACATAATATTTTAATCATTATCTAAAATCCCTCACAGAATTTTGATAATGAAAATATGAAATATTTTAACCACAAATTTTTTTTTAATATACATTTATGACTCAACTACCTTTTCATTAGGTTTTATCATTCAAATGTCCTTCTGATTAAGCCTATGTTTCCATGAAAAATTGATCATCTCTTGGTTGAGACACTCTTTGAAACAATTTTTTGAAATTTTTATCTTTTCAATGATAAAAATCAAAAGAAAATAATTACAAAATCAAAACCAAAAAGAATAATAAAAAATACCAAGAGAAGAGTCTCGTATGATAAATCTGTAGCTAAAAGCTATAGAAATGAAATCTGTAGCTATAGAAATTTAGAATTTTTCAAAATTTTACTGGTGGGTTCCCTTTCCTTTGCAGCTTGGAAAGGGATCTTGTTGGGAGGCAAACAAATGGCGACTCACAGGGCAAAGCAGTTATCTCTGTACAAACACACCATCTGATCAGATATCTTGAAACAAGAAGAAAAAACTGCCTTCAAATCAAATTAAAATTTTTTAATACAGAAATCAGAAAACTGTGTCCTTTTGATAACACTAAATGTCAGATTATGCTTTGATTTCAAGTCTTTATGATTATCCAAAGATTACTTTCAGGAATAGCACGAATTTTAAAGTTTTTTTCGGAAAATTCAAAACTTGGAAAGAAATTAGCTCTTGGAATTCAAAGAACTTCTGATAACTGACCAGCATTTATAGATTTAGTCCCAATACTACAGTTCTATCCCTTCAGCCAACAGGCGTCCATAGCCTCAAAAGGGTTAACTTTTAACCGTCAATCCCAACATTCTTGTCCCAAGATAAAATTTCAACATATGAGCATTTAGGTCTTCTGAATTTATTAATGGTAAGCAGCATTGGAAACTCTTTACGAGTATGGGATGACTTATGGATTCTTATAGTTTTGTACAAATATGATACTTATGATTTGGAATCCAAATTGGTCACAGACGGAGCCACTCCAGCCAGCAGGAATCCATAGCCTCGAAAGGGACCATCTTTTAACCCTTTTTACCCAATGGCTTATATCCCTAGACAAATAAATTGAAGAAGGTTTCATACCCAAAATCTTGAGTGCTAATCTATTTAAAGATCTTCATCTTATAATGGGGGAACGTATCTGGAAGCTCTTTACAAGTAGGATAGCGTAAACGACCTAGAGATTGTTGGTTTCGTATCTGACTTTCAATTGTTTTCCCAAAGATGATTTCTGACTGAGTAATGATATTCTTAGTAAGGATTAACTTGTGATTTATTAATTTCAGCAAATCTGGGGATAATCATAAAAGAAATAAAACACAATCTCAGTCTTTGCCTAGTGCTCATATTTTCTTCACAACATGTTGACGGGCATATATGACCATGCGCGTAACGGGGAAGAAAACCCAGACCGGGATCCTTAGAGCAGGTTCCAAGCTGTTTGGGATGGTTGTTTTCGACAGGTTTAAAGGCTCTGTTAGCCTGAAAATCTAACTAAACTAAGTTTAAAATCTGAAACTAAAATCTACTGCTTATTAGTTCAATAGTTCTATAGTATACTTGTAAATGTACAAAACAAATTATTAAAGGTAATTACTAAATTAATTTGACATATGTACACAACTAACTACTGTAATCAACATAATAAAATAATTAATCTATGAATGCAATAATAATTAATGAAATATTAATAAATCCAATCAATTTACATAACTTACACAATTAACAAATGTACATTAAAAAACAGGATTGAAAAGATAATATATCAAAACATAAATGTGACAATCTGGTCCAATAATTACATAAATAAAAACTACTATTAACCTAACTTAAAATGTCTTATCTCGATCGGAAGCGAAAAGAATACTAAACTGAAATCGAATCTGTCAATGAATATACTGCATAAATAATCTTGAACAATACAAGAGAAATCCAGAAACTAATCAAGATCATACAATAGGCAGACATATCATATATGTTATGATGACAATCATAAAATTTACAACATGACATTCATCAACAAATTGGAATTAGCATAAGTCGATAATGATATAAATGTAATGTATTTGCAAAATTCATCAAAGGAATGATAACAAAACATTAATATTGCAGAAAAAAGGAACAAGATCTATGGATATCGAAAATACACTTGCATAGTATTAAAATACTGTAAATGTATATGGATATCACAAGTCTTAAAGATGTTGTAGCCACTGGCAAAAAAATTGCCTCCAGTAACAGAGAATAATTACAGTGATCATGCCATGTCTTTTCTCCCACTATCGACCTCCTGGTAGCAGCGTTTTCAGAGCTGGAAGAAAAATCTTTACTGGCCCTAATGAACGCTCCCTACTCTTTCAGCAATCAGGCATTAAGCTTTCCTCGAAGAAATAATTCTTCAAACCGAACTCATCCCTGGAAGCAGTCTTTTTATAGCTTTCAAAAGAGAAATATTTTAAACTGTAGCCCCCCTTTATCAATCAAATTCTTCTCTGTTTAAATAAACAACAATCAGAAGAAATGAAACCAAATTAAGCTCTGCACAGGCAAATTTTTGCCGGACGCAACTACCAAAATCGCGTCCAGAAGATCCCCGAAATCTCCCAGAATCCATCATCTTCTGGTGAAATTCCCCTGTGTAAAACTAAATGGGTTTGTTCTGAGAAAAACCCATGTGGCGGATTTCTTAGATCTGCCTCCATTTGCTCACAATATAGCTCAGAAAATCACCTATCAGTTGGAAACGCGATTTTGTAATTGGCAAAGAATAAATTCGTCTCCTGGCAGTTTCTTCTTCTAACAATTCCACAATCATAACAATATCCTCCAATCCAGCCACGAATGCTCCTTTAATCTGCATCATCCCAAAAATCTTAAATGAGAACAATTTTTAATATTGCGATCAATTCTGGAAAAAGAGATTTATGCAGAAATGATAGCATAGAATATTAACTGAATCATTTTCCACGTCATATTTAAAATTCACAATAAAACAACAGAATTATCATGAAAGATAAATTACGGAGAGACTTCCCTTTTACGCTGGACATGATGAAAAATTTCAGTTCCTTTCAACAATCCGGTGATAACCATAATCTTCACAAACAAATTTCAGATTGAGTCGAAGTGGTAAAAAATTAGAGATTGTTTAGCACCATGCAATAAAACTTCTCCGCGATCTCGTACATATCTGTTCATGGAGGAAAATATTGCAAAATAATCATCCCATAATCATTTCATAATCAACGATCGCCTTTAAACCAATAACCAAAATGTATAATTTAAAAAAAAAAAAAAATATTATTACATTTATGATAATGGTAAAGTTGTCGAGAGGGTAAAACAAATCAAGAATTGGAATTTTCCTTTCATAAAAATGTATACACTTTGGCCCCAAATATATCATGAATATATATCCCTTGAATAAATTAATTTTTGGAAACATCAATAATTAATGAAAACACAAAAATTACCTCGAATTATAAGGAATATTCTCACATAAATAATTTAAACTGGCATATAAAATGTGACCATCATGGATATATAAAAATAATTTGGAGAAAAGCTTCATACACTAAGAATCAAGAGCAACAACATATCAACCTTCCAATTTCAAAACCTTATCAAAATTTATGATAGCTAAATCACATAATAAAATCAGATGATAAATATTTGAATAAGATTTCAAGATTAGATTATGATAAAAGATATGGTAATTATTAATACTCATGCCTTGATTTTGAATGTAAATTCACTCAAAATAATAATTCCAAAGTAGTGATTTTTTTCAACTAATCCATAGTTTGCAAAGATTTTCTTTAAAAACATTGAATCTCATGTTTCAGTAGCTTCTAGAATGTCGTCATTTCAGTAGCTATCAATTCTTTAGTTTAGCTATATGAAATTCAAACATTTCATCAAAACAAAATACAATTTTGTTTGATGAAATAATGTTTTTTAAAGGCTGTTGCGTAGGGGCACAACACAACAGTTTCAGTTTCTTGTGTAGATTTTTTTAAATCTGAAATGAAGACATTTTTCTAACAGCTTGACTGTTTTCCGCAATCATATTGTGAGCTTGTGACAAAGACAGCTTGCCAAAATTTAAAGATTTTCTGGTTTTGAAGAAGTCAAAAACAAAAATTCAACAGAAAATAAAGAAAGAAAATCAATCAAAATATTTACAAAAATACGATATATACAGTATCTGCAAAAGTTTACTTTCAGTAGGTTACTAAAAGTAAGTTTTCATAATTTCGCCATTCACTGGATAAGTTCAGAATCACCCACCAGAGTTTGCTTATTAAAAATAACTAAGACCAAATGTAAATCAAAGTCTCTTAATTATACGACTAACTTATAGAAAAGTTAGCAATGACAATGATTGTTTTCTTAATAAATCACGAGGGGTTTGATTTAACAAGGTCTTATTTGAAAAGAAAGAAAGAAGACTTGTAAAAGGTCAACTATAGTTTTGCAGTTATGAGATCAAAAATATTCATTCAAAACATTCCATATCAAAGTTTTATAATTTTACAATTAATAATATGACTGGGACATGAATATTTTTGGAAATAAAAATAAAGAAAAACAAAAAATGAGAGAGGGTGAAGAATATATCCTTGTGGATGTTCGTGGCCATCTCATTTTCAGCTTCAATACTTTTGTTATATTCATACCTGCATTTATTGAAGAGAAACAAACATAAATTAATCTAAATTATAAAACTAATCTAAACTAATAAAATAAAATATATACAGACTAAGTAAATGTGTATTTCCAATGAAGCCATTCGCGTAGCTTGAAACCTGCCAAAGAAAACAAGTCATGTATGAGTATTGGAAATTTGAATGCTTTAAAATGAAGAAAATAAATCAAATCAAATTTTATATGTACAAAGCATGAAAGATGACATAGAAACCTTTTGTTAAATGATTCCTCCCACCATGTATAAATCGGATCATAAAAATCGAGTTGGGGGAAAATAGATTTCTCGTGAGAATCATGACTAAGAAGAATCTCATCAGGAGTATGATTCAAAATTCCTGAAAAGGATTCGGTAAAAAACTTATCTTTTAACACAATATCATCATGACTAAATTTTAAAAGAACAAAATGACATTTGGGTATTATTTGGAAATCAAATACGTCATTGTGTCTTTTAATGTGAAGATTAAAATTGATATCATTGGCTTCATATATGATTATCATGTTGCAAGGAAGAAAATCAATGTTCAATACATCATGAATAAATTGTGCATCCCTTTCAATATTACAAATTGAATCATAATCCTTACTGACAAAAAATGAAATAGATGAATGTGCATGAGTCTGATGAGTGATGATAGTAGAAAAATTATGATCTTCTTCATGACAACTTTGAAATAAATCAGAATGGATATCAAAATGTCCTTCATCCTCAAAAAATGTATTTCTTTGTGTCCTATCAAAATCTGACCATAATGGAATATTCCTTAGATAATCATTAACATGTAAATGTAGTCTATGATCAGCAAAAACATCAGGATACAAAGAATAGTAAGATTCAGAGTATAAAAAATTAAATGCTTCTCTGTTGATACAATTTGTTTGTTTGACCATTTTAACAGAAGCATCATTAATAAAACTCTGAGCTAATAAATTTTGTGAAGGAATGAAAGGAACTAACTCATCATGAGAAGAAGATAATGAAATTCTATCATCACTAGCACATTCAGTTGAAGAATTTAGAATTTGCGATTCGTCTTCCATTGTAGTGTGGACAACAAGAATTTTAGAATTATCACTTAATGTAACAGTTGAATCATCATCTTTATTCTCTTGTTCTTGAAATTTCTTATCAGAAGATTCTGTGATTTGTCCATTTTCAACAATTTCATTTTCAGAAGTGGAATTAGTAAAAATAGATTCTAAACCATTTTCAACTGATGAACTAACATGCATGCTATCTATTGCAGATTTTTCATTCTTTTCCAAATCATGAAAATCAGAGAGAGAGGTAAGATAGAGAAACCAATCCATTGTGTCTTTTTCGGAAAGCTGGTGTTTCTCACGAAACCTGCAACATATTAACATAAATCTGGAAAATAAATCAGCAAGATATTCATCTTTATGTCTACGAAGATTTTCTAACTCAAATCCATGTTTCTTATAGCTATAATCCTCATGAGCATTAAGAAATAGTGTCATAAAATGTTTCCATGAATGAATGGATTTTGCTGGCAAGAACTTAAACCAACTCAGAATTCTTCCTGTGAAAGTAGCTACAAAAACTTTGCATTTCTCAAACTCATCAGAAAGATCTATGAAATCACAAAAAGAATTAAATTCCGAAAGTTGATGAGAAGCAGAAATCTTACCTTTTCCATTGAAGCTCAGTCGTTGCAAGAAATTAGATATCTCTGGAGAAAAACGTTCACCAAATGTACGAAAACTGAAAGCATGATCTTCTTGCTGATCAGGCCCTCCTTCTAGCGCCATTGTTGACGGGCCAAATTGGCACAATAGTCAACTTAAGAGACAACCTGATCCAAAAGTTTTCAAAGATGCTCTCAGTCGTTAGGTAGCTGTCTCTGACGGGATTAAGGCCTCGTTACCTTTCCTAAATTACTCCCAGCTTCAGGAAAAGACTTAAGAGAAAAAAATGAAGCAACTGTTTATTAACTAAACCTATAGTACACCTATGAATATGCAAAGTAAACTGTTACTGAGTTAGTTGATATATTACACGACTGATAACTGGATGATTAGTCTAGTTAACCAATTAATTTATAAATACAAGAATAAATAGTTAATTAAATATTAACAAACTCAATCAATTACGTAAATGCATTATAAACATATGTACATTCATAACAAGACTGAAAGATAACCCAGCAAAGTATACATGTAAAATCTGATTCAATATTTTTTCTATAAATTAAATAAAAACAACCATTAATATATCCTAAATATCCTGGGCCTGATCAGGAGCATGGAAATATTAACCCTGGAATCAACTTGTAAATAATGCTACTATGCAGACAATCCTAAACACACCAGAATAAATTCTGAGAAAACAAGACAACACAGTGAATAAGTATATCACGTATATTATGATGATAACATCAGATTTATTACATGACGTAAATTTGCAAAATTAAACCAGCATAAATCGACGGTTAAACATGATGCTTTTGCACATTCCTTTAAAGAAATATAACAAAACACAAAGAATGTAAAAAGAAATAACAAGATCAATTGAGACTATAAGCACATCTCCATAGTAATAATACTGTAAATATACTTATATATATCACTAGTCAAAGGATGATGCAGCTGCATAACAAGAAATTGTCTTCAGCTACAGAACATGATTAAAGTGATCTTGTCTGGCACCTTTTCCCAACCATCGACCCCCCTGATTCATTGATCCTCTGCCTCTTTAAATAAAAAACAGAAATTGTTTTGCTGGACGTAGTTGGAAAAAACGTGTTCAAAGATCCACAAAAATGTCCCATAATCCCTCACTTTCTGAGGAAATCTGCTTCAGGAAAGATAAATGGGCCCGTTCTGAAAAAACCCATGTGGCGGATTTTCGAAATTTATCTCCATTTATGAGCAGTGAAGCCCGGAAAAAAGTCTGTCAGTACTAACACGCGTTTTCTGTTACTGGATGAGAACGAAATTCGTGGCATGTTTTTCTTCATCTGACTTGGCATCCACGGTCTTTGATTTCCATAATGATTCCAAAATCACAACTGCTTCCTCCAATATAGCCACAAATGCTCCACATGCTCCTTATCTCCATAATCCTTGAATCAACCTGTTTAATCAGTAAAACAATGATATCAGAAAACAATAATGAGAGATGAATTTATACTTATCATTATTATAAGGCCTAACTTTTTTCAAAGGATGCAGGAGAGTTCAAAGGAGACTGATCCTTTAGATCGAACATAGTTTGAGCTACAGAGGAGGTTAGAACATTGATTTGATCCAAATCAACAAACTCAGGTTCATTCTATATCAGACTTTTCTTGTTTTGTATTCATATCATTCTTAGAATCAAAATTGACTATTCATACCCATAACCATTTTGTATACATTCATGAAATTCATTATAATAATCGAGTTAACAGTTGAATATAGTAATTTCAACTCAATCATTTGTTTCCAGAATCTCGTTTAATCTCTGATATCGAAATCTAAATGTCAAACAGAAACAAGACTCAAATGCTCAAAACTGTATTTTAAACAAATAGCATAATGATTTCCAGTAGACTTGATTCAAATGAAAACAATTCAAAACAGACATTTGTTTCTGCAATCATCTTTTGAGTCACAGTCATAACAGAAACTAAATCAAGCATAATGGTAAACATTCCAGAATTGAACCATCGTAACAATCATGTATTATCTTCATTCATGAAAGCTTGACTTACCAGAAATTTGTTGTTATCAATTTTTCCAAACCAAATCGCCAGGTGAATTCCCAGAATGCCCAGACTAAGCTCTTATTTACAGTATTTGAACTAGTTCCATTTTCCAAATCAAACCCTAAATGTGTTACACAGACCAGAATCATGAAATCATTAACTCAGAATTGAAACCGAGCTTAATCAAGACGATACTGTGTGAACCAGATTGAGAAATACTCAATCAAACCCTAGGGATCAATGCGACCAGTCCAATTCCTTATACTCGGCAAAAAAAACCTGAATGTTGCTAAAGTTTCACGATGGACATAGCTGATACTAAAGCAAGATGTTGCAACAAATACCGAACAATAGAACCCTAGCTCATTTTTAGGGCACAAAAACTCAACAAAAACAGAGCTCTACATGTTTCCATACTCAAAAATAAAAAATGTGTGAGTCCAAAACACTATACAATGAAATGGCCATTACTGTCACATACGTCATGTGGTGTGTACTGAGAGTACCATACTTCCATTAAGTAGCTTCGTATTCTAAGAACAGGTGGTAGTGAAACAGTTGATAAGGTGACAGCTTATGGGATCATATCATTATGAAGATCTAGACGTGTCATATCTGCAATGTTTAAGTCATGTCGAATAATTACACATAAGGAGATAGTAGATACCCATTGAAACGAGATTCAATATGCCAAGCAGTAAAGAAAAGTCGAATGAAACGAGAATTTGATAATGTTAAGGAACCATACGATATCAAATGGAATGAATGCCAAACAAATAGGGTAAAGATAGAATGGTTAGAGTATTTACATAATATTTTAATCATTATCTAAAATCCCTCACAGAATTTTGATAATGAAATTATGAATTATTTTAACCACAATTTTTTTTTTAATATACATTTATGACTTGACTTCCTTTTCATTATATTTTATCATTCAAATGTCCTTCTGATTAAGCCTATGTTTCCATGAAGAATTGATCATCTCTTGGTTGAGACACTCTTTGAAACAATTTTTTGAAATTTTTATCTTTTCAATGATAAAAATCAAAAGAAAATAATTACAAAATCAAAACCAAAAAGAATAATAAAAAATACCAAGAGAAGAGTCTCATATGATAAATCTGTAGCTAAAAGCTATAGAAATGAAATCTGTAGCTACAGAAATTTAGAATTTTTCAAAATTTTACTGGTGGGTTCCCTTTCCTTTGCATCTTGGAAAGGGATATTGTTGGGAGTCCAACAAATGGCGACTCACAGGGCGAAGCAGTTATCTCTATACAAACACACCATCTGATCAGATATCTTGAAACAAGAAGAAAAAACTGCCTTCAAATCAAATTAAAATTCTTTAATACAGAAATCAGAAAACTGTGTCCTTTTGATAACACTAAATGTCAGATTATGCTTTGATTTCAAGTCTTTATGATTATCCAAAGATTACTTTCAGGAATAGCACGAATTTTAAAGTTTTTTTTGAAAATTCAAAACTTGGAAAGAAATTAGCTCTTGGAATTCAAAGAAATTCTGATAACTAACCAGCATTTATAGATTTAGTCCCAATACTACAGTTCTATCCCTTCATCCAACAGGCGTCCATAGCCTCGAAAGGGTTAACTTTTAACCGTCAATCCCAACATTCTTGTCCCAAGATAAAATTTCAACATATGAGCATTTAGGTCTTCTGAATTTATTAAGGGTAAGCAGCATTGGAAACTCTTTACGAGTATGGGATGACTTATGGATTCTTATAGTTTTTTACAAATATGATACTTATGATTTGGAATCCAAATTGGTCACAGACGGAGCCACTCCAGCCAGCAGGCGTCCATAGCCTCGAAAGGGACCATCTTTTAACCCTTTTTACCCAATGGCTTATATCCCTAGACAAATAAATTGAAGAAGGTTTCATACCCAAAATATTGAGTGCTAATCTATTTAAAGATCTGCATATTATAATGGGGGAAGGTATCTGGAAGCTCTTTACAAGTAGGATATTGTAAACGACCTAGAGATTGCTGGTTTCTTATCTGACTTTCAATTGTTTTCCCAAAGATGATTTTTGACTGACTAATGATATTCTTAGTAAGGATGAACTCGTGATTTATTAATTTCAGCAAATCTGGGGATAATCATAAAAGAAATAAAACACAATCTTAGTCTTTGCCTAGTGCTCATCTTTTCTTCACAACAGTTTCAGTTTCTTGTGTAGATTTTTTCAAATTTGAAATGAAGACATTTTTCTAACAGCTTGACTGTTTTCTGCAATCAGATTGTGAGCTTGTGACAAAGACAGCTTCCCAAAATTTAAATATTTTCTGGTTTTGAAGAAGTCAAAAACAAAAATTCAACAGAAAATAAAGAAATAAAATCAATCAAAAATATTTACAAAAATACGATATATACAGTATCTGCAAAAGTTTACTTTCAGCGGGTTACTAAAAGTAAGTTTTCATAATTTCGCCATTCACTGGATAAGTTCAGAATCACCCACCAGTGTTTGCTTATTAAAAATAACTAAGACCAAATGTAAATCAAAGTCTCTTAATTATACGACTAACTTATAGAAAAGTTAGCAATGACAATGATTGTTTTCTTAATAAATCACGAGGGGTTTGATTTAACAAGGTCTTATTTGAAAAGAAAGAAAGAAGACTTGTAAAAGGTCAACTATAGTTTTGCAGTTATGAGATCAAAAATCTTCATTCAAAACATTCCATATCAAAGTTTTATAATTTTACAATTAATAATATGACTAGGACATGAATATTTTTGGAAATAAAAATAAAGAAAAACAAAAAATGAGAGAGGGTAAAAAAATATATCCTTGCAGATGTTCGTGGCTGTTTCATTTTCAGGTTCAATACTTTTGTTATCTTCATAGCTGCATTTATTGAAGAGAAACAAACATAAATTAATCTAAATTATAAAACTAATCTAAACTAATAAAATAAAATATATACAGACTAATTAAATGTGTATTTCCAATGAAGTCATTCGCGTAGCTTGAAACCTGCCAAAGAAAACAAGTCATGTATGAGTATTGGAAATTTGAATGCTTTAAAATGAAGAAAATAAACCAAATCAAATTTTGTATGTACAAAGCATGAAAGATGACATGGAAACCTTTTGATAAATGATTCCTCCCACCATGTATAAATCGGATCATAAAAATCGAGTTGGGGGAAAATAGATTTCTCGTGAGAATCATGACTAAGAAGAATCTCATCAGGAGTATAATTCAAAATTCGTGAAAAGCATTCGGTAAAAAACGTATCTTTTAACACAATATCATCATGACTAAATTTTAAAAGAACAAAATGACATTTGGGTATTATTTGGAAATCAAATACGTCATTGTGTCTTTTAATGTGAAGATTAAAATTGATATCATTGGCTTCAGATATGATTATCATGCTGCAAGGAAGAAAATCAATGTTCAATACATCATGAATAAATTGTGCATCCCTTTCAATATTGCAAATTGAATCATAATCCTTACTGACAAAAAATGAAATAGATGAATGTGCATGAGTCTGATGAGTGATGATAGTAGAAAAATTATGATCTTCTTCATGACAACATTGAAATAAATCAGAATGGATATCAAAATGTCCTTCATCCTCAAAAAATGTATTTCTTTGTGTCCTATCAAAATCTGACCATAATGGAATATTCCTTAGATAATCATTAACATGTAAATGTAGTCTATGATCAGCAAAAACATCAGGATACAAAGAATAGTAAGATTCAGAGTATAAAAAATTAAATGCTTCTCTGTTGATACAATTTGTTTGTTTGTCCATTTTAACAGAAGCATCATTAATAAAACTCTGAGCTAATAAATTTTGTGAAGGAATGAAAGGAACTAACTCATCATGAGAAGAAGATAATGAAATTCTATCATCACTAGCACATTCAGTTGAAGAATTTATAATTTACGATTCGTCTTCCATTGTAGTGTGGACAACAAGAGTTTTAGAATTATCACTTAATGTAACAGTTGAATCATCATCTTTATTCTCTTGTTCTTGAAATTTCTTATCAGAAGATTCTGTGATTTGTCCATTTTCAACAATTTCATTTTCAGGAGTGGAATTAGTAAAAATAGATTCTAAACCATTTTCAACTGATGAGCTAACATGCATGCTATCTATTGTAGATTTTTCATTCTTTTCCAAATCATGAAAAATCAGAGAGAGAGGTAAGATAGAGAAACCAATCCATTGTGTCTTTTTCAGAAAGCTGGTGTCTCTCACGAAACCTGCAACATATTAACATAAATCTGGAAAAGAAATCAGTAAGAGATTCATCTTTATGTCTACGAAGATTTTCTAACTCAAATCCAAGTTTCTTATAGCTATAATCCTCATCAGCATTAAGAAATAGTGTCGTAAAATGTTTCCATGAATGAATGGATTTTCCTGGCAAGAACTTAAACCAACTCAGAATTCTTCCTGTGAAAGTAGCTGCAAAAATTCTACATTTCTCAAACTCATCAGAAAGATCTATGAAACCACAAAAAGAATTAAATTCCGAAAGCTGATGAGAAGCAGAAATCTTACCTTCTCCATTGAAGCTCAGTCGTTGCAAGAAATTAGATATCTCTGGAGAAAAACGTTCACCAGATGTACGAAAACTGAAAGCATGATCTTCTTGTTGATCAGGCCCTCCTTCTAGCACCATTGTTGATGGGCCGAATTGGCACAATAGTCAACTTAAGAGACAACCCGATCCAAAAGTTTTCAAAGATGCTCTCAGTCGTTAGCTAGTTGTCTATGACAGGATTAAGGCCGCGTTACCTTCCCTAAATTACTCCCAGCTACAGGAAAAGACTTAAAAGAAAAAAATGAAGAAACTGTTTAGTAACTAAACCTATAGTACACCTATGAATATGCAAATCAAACTGTTACTAAGTTAGTTGATATATTACATGACTAATAACTGGATGATTAATCTAGTTAACCAATTAATTTATAAATACAAGAATAAATAGTTAATTAAATATTAACAAACTCAATCAATTACGTAAATGCATTAGAAACATATGTACATTCATAACAAGACTGAAAGATAACCCAGCAAAGTATACATGTAAAATTTTATTTAATATGTTTTCTGTAAATTAAACAAAAACTACCATTAATATATCCTAAATATCCTATCCTGATCAGGAGCATGGAAATATTAACCCTGGAATCAACTTGCAAATAATGCTACTGTGCAAACAATCCTGAACACACCAGGATAAATTTTGAGAAAACAAGACAACACAGTGAATAAGTACATCACGTATATTATGATGATAACATCAGATTTATTACATGACGTAAATTTGCAAAATTAAACCAGCATAAATGGACGGTTAAACATGATGCTTTTGCACATTCCTTTAAAGAAATATAACAAAACATAAAGAATGTAAAAAGAAATAACAAGATCAATTGACACTATAAGCACATCTCCATAGTAATAATATTGTAAATATACTTATATATATATCACCAGTCAAAGGATGATGCAGCTGTCGCACAAGAAATTGTCTTCAGCTACAGAACATGATTAAAGTGATCTTTTCTGGCCCCTTTTCCCAACCATTGACCCCCCTGATTCATTGATCCTCTGCCTCTTTAAATAAAAAACAGAAATTAAAGATAGAAATAGAAATTGTTTTGTTGTATGCAGTTGGAAAAAACGTGTTCAAAGATCCACAAAAATGTCCCATAATCCCTCACTTTCTGAGGAAATCTGTCGGAGGAAAGATAAATGGGCCCATTCTGGAAAAAAAAAACCCATGTGGCGGATTTTCGAAATTTATCTCCATTTATGAGCAGTGAAGCCCAGAAAAAAGTCTGTCAGTACTGACACGCGTTTTCTGTAACTGGATGAGAAGGAAATTCATGGCATATTTTTCTTCATCTGACTTGGCATCCACGGTCTTTGATTTCCATAATGATTCCAGAATCACAACTGCTTCCTCCAATCTAGCCATGAATGCTCCACATGCTCCTTATCTCCATAATCCTTAAATCAACCTGTTTAATCAGTAAAACAATGATATCAGAATTCAATAATGAGAGATGAATTTATACTTATCATTATTATCAGGCCTAACTTTTTTCAAAGGATGCAGGAGAGTTCAAAGGAGACTGATCCTTTAGATCGAACATAGTTTGAGCTACAGAGGAGGTTAGAACATTGATTTAATCCAAATCAACAAACTCAAGTTCATTCTATATCAGACTTTTCTTGTTTTGTATTCATATCATTCTCAGAATCAAAATTGACTATTCATACCCATAACCATTTTGTATACATTCATGAAATTCATTATAATAATCGAGTTAACAGTTGAATATAGTAATTTAAACTCAATCATTTGTTTCCAAAATCTCGTTTAATCTCTGATATCGAAATCTAAATGTCAAACAGAAACCAGACTCAAATGCTCAAAACCGTATTTTAAACAAATAGCATAATGATTTCCAGTAGACTTGATTCAAATGAAAACAATTCAAAATAGACATATGTTTCTGCAATCATCTTTTGAGTCACGGTTATAACAGAAACTAAATCAAGCATAATGGTAAACATTCTAGAATTGAACCATCGTAACAATCATGTATTATCTTCATTCATGAAAGCTAAACTTACCAGAAATTTGTTGTTATCAATTTTTCCAAACCAAATCACCAGTTGAATTCCCAGAATGCCCAGACTAAGCTCTTCTTTACAGTATTTGAACTAGTTCCATTTTCCAAATCAAACCCTAAATGTGTTAGCCAGACCAGAATCATGAAATCATTAACTCAGAATTGAAACTGAGCTTAATCAAGACGATACTGTGTGAACCAGATTTAGAAATACTCAATCAAACCCTAGGGATCAATGCGACCAGTCCAATTCCTTATACTCAGCAAAAAAAACCTGAATGTTGCTAAAGTTTCACGATGGACAGAGCTGACACTAAAGCAATATGTTGCAACAAATACCGAACAATGGAACCCTAGCTCATTTTTAGAGCACAAAAACTCGACAGAAACAGAGCTCTACATGTTTCCATACTCAAAAATAAAAAAATGGGTGAGTCCAAAACACTATACAATGAAATGGCCATTATGAAGTTTTTGAGACATATAATTTCCTGTCACATACGTCATGTGGTGTGTACTGAGAGTACCATACTTCCATTAAGTAGCTTTGTATTCTAAGAACAAGTGGTAGTGAAACAGTTGATAAGGTGACAGCTTATGGGATCATATCATTATGAAGATCTAGACGTGTCATATCTGCAATGTTTAAGTCATGTCGAATAATTACACATAAGGAGATAGTAGATACCCATTGAAACGAAATTCAATATGCCAAGCAGTAAAGACAAGTCGAATGAAACGAGAATTTGATAATGTTAAGTAACCATAGGATATCAAATGGAAGGAATGCCAAACAAATAGGGTAAAGATAGAATGGTTAGAGTATTTACATAATATTTTAATCATTATCTAAAATCCCTCACATAATTTTGATAATGAAATTATGAAATATTTTAACCACAATTTTTATTTTAATATACATTTATGACTCGACTGCCTTTTCATTAGGTTTTATCATTCAAATGTCCTTCTGATTAAGCCTATGTTTCCATGAAGAATTGATCATCTCTTGGTTGAGACACGCTTTGAAACAATTTTTTGAAATTTTTATCTTTTCAATGATAAAAATCAAAAGAAAATAATTACAAAATCAAAACCAAAAAGAATAATAAAAAATACCAAGAGAAGAGTCTCGTATGATAAATCTGTAGCTAAAAGCTATAGAAATGAAATCTGTAGCTACAGAAATTTAGAATTTTTCAAAATTTTACTGGTGGGTTCCCTTTCCTTTGCATCTTGGAAAGGGATCTTGTTGGGAGGCCAACAATCATGAAGGCCACTGTTGAGGAAGACCATCAAACCCCATGCCAACCAATTGGGTGCCATAATCCATGGTTGTTCCTTGCATACTCAATTCTGGTTTGGATTCCTTTTCTACAATTACATCAATACTAGTGTATTGGCAATCAGGATGGTATGAGGAACCCTAATAATCCAAGTGCAAGTTCATCCCACATCTATTTAATAGGTTTGAAAATTTTGATAATTGACTGGATGTGTCCTCCATATTGTCATATTTACAATTGTACATGAATCCTGAAGGAACAGGAAGAGATGCATCTGCAACACAGATGACATCTCTAAAAAACAAATTATTTCACATGTATCGTTAATTTGCACTCCAATCTGGAAACGTAAATTTAGAAATTGCGAAGAATACCAAATTGTATTAAATAACCAAATTGAAGGACATGTAAAACAATATGAAATAAGCAAACTCACCTCTGACTGAGTCCTAAGGTAGGGTCTTCATGAACCATGAAAACTTGACCATTAGTAGGCATCAAAGACATTGGCTGTGATTGTTCGGTACCTTCAGGATATGAAGGAAAGCATATATTATTGTGGTACAGCTGCAAAATTTGAGAAAATGGCTGAACAATTTTCTCTTATGTAAATTACTCCATAGAAATTATATTGTAGACAATTAAAAGTAATTGAAGTCTCTAGAGTATACTTTACCTTTCGCATATTGGAAATAAATTATGTTAACATAGCTTAATGATAAGTACCTTTTGACTTCCTTCTGCAGGTGTCAAAATGTGGTAATTATTTAGTGCTTCCTGTACCAGAGATCATATAACGAAATGGTGTAAGAGACAAAGAGAAAATAAAATTATGGCACAAACCAAGGAAAAATATATAATATTAATTTACAGCTTGATGACCTATAACACTTCCATTTTACAAGAACAAGATGCAGACAATCCTAAGTTCTTAGTTTATTTTGTAGTTGAAGCTCGCATATACAGGGTGGTTATACTTTATTTTGGGAAAACTTATAAGGTAATTACAAATTAGAAACATGTATGTTAATTACTGAGGTAAATGTTAATAGAAAATTAATGTAGAACACAAATCCTTCTTCAAACATGATATGTGTACAAGTGAACAGCAATGAGAACAATCACACAAAAAGGAAAGTGCAAGAGAAAATTTGACAACTGTAAACACTGATTATAAAACACAAAAAATTAAAATATTCAATACACAAAATATAAGTTTATAAGTTAGAACCATAAACTGCAATTTTCTTAGAGTCATTTGATGTCATCAAAATCGAAATATATATTACACAGAATGATTTACTGATACTATAGGTGGAAATACCAATGGAAAATATAAAACAGGTTAGATACTAGAACTGTAGATGGAAGAATCTCATAGCCCATCGCACACAGGACAATGCATTAAGGGCATGGTGAAATGGATATGCTTTATTTGAGGTTGACGAGTTTTCCAAATTTAAGAAGAAATGGTTCTTGCCTGTGTTACCAGAAACGGAACGACCAAAGCCACTTCTTCAAAAAAACGGTTTAGAAATGACAACTAGACAGAAAACGCCGTTTCTTTTGGTCATTTTCGTTTCTAAAGGCATGAGCCTATTTTTTACGAAATGGTTATTGATTCTTGGTGTTTCTTGGGGCCCTTTTCTGGATTGTTTAGCACCTATAAACAGTCTAAGAATACAAGTAAACTGAGAACTTTGCTAAATATGACCACGAAGAAGCTGAATATGTCCTTGAAACAGAAGAAACGATTCATGCTTATGCTTTATGTGTATAGGTGAAGATTATGAGCAATGTGAACGTTACCTTGTTTGAGGATAACATCCAAGGAGTTTATGAGTGCATAACTTTTGATTGTATTCAAGGAAATATCGTGATACTTGAAGAGGAAGATGATGCAAGTGAGCACCACAATTTGGTATAGAAATGGGTAGTTAATGATGAATTTGGAACAACTATGTATGTTTTTGAAAACATACAGGAACTGCTGCAGATGAAGAAACAAGGGCCTTATGATGAGGTTTCATTGCAACGAGTAGAAGATAGTATGTGTGTGTACATGCAAAGTGAATCCAAAGAAAGCGATTCCATGAGTAGAGGTGACATCAAAGAGATTGCAGCAGAAAGAAGTGGGTATAACTAGTGCAATAAGCATTAGAGAAGATTGTGCAAGAAGGTATGTAGGATATGCTTTACAACATATTGTAGAAGAAATTATGAGATTTAACAATGACTCATTTGTGGCATGCACCGTTCCTTTTTATTTTATCTTGACATTTAAGTTTAATTTATGTTATTGAAGTATTTTCTCTCTCCTCATTTCTTATATGTTTGAAACCTTCAGAAATTGTTTCTTGTACCGATCTTGTTTCTTGTTTCATTTCCCGTTTCTCGTTTTTGGTAAGATAGCCAAAAAACTAAGAATGTCATGGAAGCCCCAATGGTTACAGTCATAGTGAGAAATGTTTGTGCCACAATCAAATTAGAAATCCAATTGGATGTTGCAGCCACACCTCCACAGATACCCCTGTACCTCAGAGACTAAATCTCAGAGTTGATTACCCATGGAAGTGCTCCCATACCAGGGGAAAAGAACATAATGTACAGTGCTAATCCAAGAACAACCACCCGACCATACTGGCTTGGGAATCCTCTGGTGAACCATGGTTGAGAACTGCCTTCACAAACATGCCTCACTGTTGAATTTGAAAGTAAACAGACTCCTAACAACAACTGGGAAAAAATGTTTTTTCAGCCCTTGGTTTTATGCATGCAATTTAATTACTATACTTAAATACAGGAAGGAAATTTTACTATAATTAAATACAGGATAGAAATTTTGAAATCCAGACTTAAACACAGGAAGTGAGAAAAGGAATTGTAATGACACATTTCTCTGTACTCTTTCATGGTAAATTATAATATCTCAGTACCTGGTCCCTCCAGATGCACAGAATCCACATTCATGGATGGCCTTCAAGCATTGCTTACAGTCCCACGTTTCACTTGTCGAAAAATATTGTGGACATTAGTAACGTGAAAATTGTTGGGTTACTTTCCTGCTTACTAAAGGATAACTATCTGAAGTTATGTGGAATAAAATAGTTAATAGGACTAGTGATGTAATTACTCCAAGCAAACTGGAAATAAGAAGTTTTCATCTTCCAAATTTGTCAATGAGAAAGATCGCCAGAATAGAGCCAAGAGCATTCAAGCCTGAAGTTGTCAAATACAGCAACAGGGCAACTGTATTTGATGCAAATCCAACCAATTGTACAATGGTAGTACTGTAATACATGACCGTGTTGATGCCAACAAATTGTTGAAATATCTACCCAAATTAGAATTTGACATGTTTGTGAGTCACTAAGCTACTGTGATAAGTTGATAACCCTAAATTATTTATCAGAACTGGTAAAAAGAAAACAACTTTGGTCTCTTCTTACTTGAATTCCACAACCTGCAAAAAGTGCATATCTCACTTCTTTGACCTTCCATAATTGATTGAACTGAATTTTTTGTGAAGGCCCATGCAACTCAATTTCTTGCTCAACAGATTGCTTGAGCTCTTGAATTTCATATTCAAGAACCTCTGGTGGATGTATCCTCTTCATGATGGCGACTGCCTCTGCTTCCCTTTTCTGTACCCAATATAAAGGTCCATACTTTAACATTATGAATCCAAGAAAATCACTAAATGGAAATTTTCAGGCTTGGAAACCTAATTACTTTGCTTATATACTGGGATATTCAGTAACCTAAAATGTATACCTGTCTGTACAACCAACGTGGAGATTCAGGTAAATAGAACTTCAAGAAAATCTGTATAATTGTAGGAACACCAACAATTCCAAGCATCCATCTCCAAGTACCAGGTGCCTGTAAAAATCATCCCATAATTATTCAAGCCAAATTAACTTAACCTCTTTGGTATTAATAAAAAAGGCTATACGCATGTATACTAAAGATGATGAGTTTTGATAGAAAAGTTATGTTTTCTCTAAATATTAACGAAGGAATGTGTAATACTGCCACACTGACAACAACAGGGTGATTGATGAAGCACTAGCTTATTAAGCATTACAACAAGTTGGTTTTGGGGTAGTTTCTTGTTATATGTAATAACATTTTCTCTCAAACTGCTTTGTGGGTGCTAGAGGATGTGGAGAGCTTTAGCCAAACACAGGCTGAGATGTACCTGTGTGCTTTGTGGGTGCCAGAGGATGTGGACAGGGTAACAGAAATGAAAATCAAAACATTCTGAGAAACAATTTTGTATTTTGTGTTGAGTGCTTGGTGGGTGCCAGAGGATGTGGAGAGCTATGGCTAGCTTGGACAGGGTAGTAGAAATACAAATCAAAACATTTTGGGAGACATACTTGTATTTTGTGTTCATTGCTTCGCAAGTGCTAGAGGATGTGGAGGGATTTGGAAGAGGGTAGTAGCCTTCTTGTTACTGATATAGTCCATAGAAGCACTTAGATTTCCTAAAATTACCTTTTGATGTACAGGTTTGTCCTCAAATTTAGCCCAAAATTAGATCATTGTTGATTAGGGGTCAAATAGGGCTAAGAATTGATTTTAGGACCTAGTATGTGCCCAACAACATGCATTCCAATCATGCATGCCCTCCTCTAGAAAACCTTATGTGTGCCCTCTGTAAGTTACAATTATGCGTGCCAATCTGTATGTTACAATCATTCAAACGGTCATAACTCCATTTTAGTTTCCCATAGAGATCTTCATCAATGCCTCTGTACATACTTAGAAAACCAGGATCTACATTTTTCATTTGAGTTAAAGTGAGATGCCACTCCTGTGCAGTATTATTACAGGTCAATGCTGCTGCAACAACATTTAAGGCCAACGGTAAACCTTTACACTCTTTTGCAATTTGTCTTGCAATATCCTCTGTACTTTTTGTAGGAGCACCACCGGCTTTGAATGCTACTCTGTAAAACAATTGCCAACCTTCATCTGTCGAAAGGGGCTGTAGTGGTATGGAGTAGTCATTGGCCCCCATTCTTCGAATCACACCTTTACTACGAGTAGAGATTATCACCTTGCTACCATTTTCTTTACCGATGGGGATACCCAGTTCTTCCAGTTTGATGGACTCCCATATGTCGTCCATAATTATAAGAAATTTTTTTTCCTTCAAACATGCAAAGAGATTCATCTTTCGTGTCTCAAGAGCATTGGAAGTACTGATCTCAGCATTAGAAGTACTGCTCCCTATTGGTAAATTTATTGCCTCGACAATACTACTCTACAAGTCCAGAATGTTAAATTTTTGGGAAATAGTCAACCAAATGACAACTTGGAAGACATTACCTTTGAGTTTCTTGTGGGTGTTGTAGACTATTTTTAGCAAATATGTCTTACGGATGCCACCCATGCCATAAATTCCTATTACCCCAAATTGATTATATTCAACATCAAGCCATGTGTTCAGCTGCATCTCAGCCGATTTAATCCTGGTGCCCACATACCCAAACTCTGGTTCTGGCTGAAGTTGCGCCTCTAGACATATCTCTGTGGATGAAAGATTCCACCTAGTGTTGAAATGACATTTTGAATATTTGTGTGTCGTTCCGGGATAACTATATTGCATCTTCTAATTCGCGTACAGAGTCTGGGCTTGCAGAATCGGTGATCTAAACAACCTTTCCATTGTTGGGATCTATCTATGACTCTTTCTACATCATGGACGGATTTTCGGAGGATTTCCAACCCGTCATTCAACTCGACAGGATGCTTCTTTTCTAATGATGAAATTGGGTGTCTGTGCCTCCAGAAAACCAGAAAAACTTATGCGTTCCCTCCTCCAACACTACAAACCCACCAAAACCAGAGAAACCCTATGCATGTCTTCCTCCGACACTGCAAACCCACCAAAACCATAGAAACACTATGCGTGCCCTCCTCCAACACTGCAAACCCACCAAAACCAGAAAAACCTTATGCGTGCCCTCCTCCAACACTGCAAACCCACCAAAAGCAAAGGCATGACAATTTTTTTCAATAAAAAAGGTCCCAGCATATTGGGTATTTATATAATTAAAAAATTAGGCCCTTTTACCATTAATATAGCATCAATATATTGGTTTGAATTTTTTTTATTTTTTACCCCCCAATATGAATGAACGTGTTATCATATTGGTCCCTTAGCAACGCCCACATGCTTTGACTACCCATACATCATAATCATCTCCATCAAATGTTTTCCATAATCCTTCTGGTGTTAAGAGATTTCTCACCTCTTCAATTTCTTTTGGTAGTGCTTTTGGTAGATCCATCATCAAGACTCGATCTTCTTCAATTTTCTTCGATCTTCTACAATCTTATTGTCTCGATCACAACCTCCAATAAAATCAGATATATGCATGTGTGTGCTTTCCACTATGTGAAAATGCTTACACAAGAGAGTTAAAAAAAAACACACACACCAGATTCCTCGATGTGTTCAGGCTTCAATAGCAACCTCCTTGTGTGTGTGCTTTAGAAAAGATTAGAAAAGACTAAAAAAGATGCAGAAAATGGCAAAACACAAAATGGGCAGATTGATTGCTTGGGAAATGGAATTACCTTCTTAATGTTAATCAAATGTATTTATAGGATTACATAATAGCAAAACCATTGGTAAATACAATGGGTAAAAGAATACCATGGGTCACTAATTATACCTAATGTGACCAACTCAAATACTCAACTAACTAACTAATTAATGCAGTATTGATAGTGATCCATTGATATTACAATTCTTAACACACGCCCTTAATCTCAACTAGGATAATACTTTCAGCAATATCAATGCAAAAAGATGCACGTTGGTCTATGTCTTGGCTAGGCTTACATTTCATTCAAAATACTTCAGCTTTACTTTCTTCCTTGAAGTGTAATTGGAATTATTCTTCTTTGTCTTCTGGAGCTTGATGCTAAGTAGTTGTTCTTGTTTAGCTTCTGGAACATAGTGCAAGTCTTCTTCTTTTGTTTCAACATGATTTTTCTTGTTGTCATCCTTACCTGCACACTGAAAATAAATTGTCAAAAAAATATGAATATATTTCATCTTTTCTTGGAGAGCATTCACATCTTGGTGTTTCTCATCAATGGCAGCTGCTTCATCATTCTCATTGGCTTATTCATTTGCATGTACCCGCTATCCATCCTTAATTTCTTCTTCAAAAATTGTGGGATGAGAAGAAAACAAAGCATATTGTAGATGATCATCACTAACAGGAGTATGCTCATAGATCTCCCTCAAACTTCTGGTTTTCTAGTTTTGGGGTAGAATGCTTGTTGTTGTTTCTTTTGTGCTGCTATCAACTGGTTGTTTCTCATTCTCAGCAATTGTTACAGCTTCTATGTTGTTATTAACTGTCTCTTGCTCAGATAAACTATCACTCAGCGCATCACTGGGTACCACTACATTAACAAGTTTATTGTCATCAGCTAAATCAATTGGATCAACAACCTTTGTTGGGATTACATGATCATTGGATGCCTCATAATCAAAGTCTTCTTGTTTGTCTTCCACTTCACTGTGGGATTCCTCGTGCTTTTCTTGACTTGCAAATTCATCTTCCTCTACAACAGATTCTTCGCTAAATACTTCTTTCAGTATATCCCATGCTCTTTTTGGAGTATCAACTTCTACAATATAAAAAAAATGGTGAATAGTATATACTCTCTTGTATGAGACATAAGGAAAACACTTTCCTTCTTTCTTTTTGGAACTCAGACAAAGCCTTAAATGAATCTGGATCTCTAGGATCTTCTTCAACTATGAAATGCCACAAATCTTGTAATTTTATCAAATTACTTACTTTGACTGCCCATACATAATAATCATCTCTATCAAATGTTTTCCATAATCCTTCTAGTGTTAAGAGATTTCTTACCTCTTCAAATTCTTTTGGTAGTGCTTTTGGTAGCACCATCTTCAAGAATCGATATTCTTGACTAGATTACAACCTCCAATAAGATTGGATCTATGGGTGTGTGTGCTTTCCACTTTGTGAAAAGGCTTACCCAAGAGATTAAAAAATAGGAAAAAAAATACACATGATTCCTCGATGTGTTCAGGCTTCAATGGAAACGTGCTTGTGTGTGTGCTTTCCACTATGTGAAAAGGATTACCCAAGACAATAAGGAATGGATCAAGCCATGGGTTCTGATACCATGTTAAAGAAAGCAAAGAAGAAAAAAAGATGGTGGAACACAAGTGGGCATATTGATTCCCTCGGCAATGGAATTACCTTCTCAATATTAATCAAATGTATTTATAGGATTACATAACAGCAAAACCATTCGTAAATACACTGGGTCAGAGAATACCATGGGTTACTAAATCTAGGTAATGTAATCAAATCAACTACTCAACTAACTAACTAATTAATGCGCTATTGATAGTGGCCCATTGAGATTACAATTCTTAACAATAAGCAATAAATAAAATATAAAATGTTTTAAAAAATCATTTTTTGTAATACAAGTTTTATTGTAGTCCACATGTAAAATGGGAATAGAATGTTTTCTCTTCTTTTATTCTCTATATCTAATTACCATTGAAACTATATTATTTATTTTTTCATTCAATAGAAATCACTTTTAAAAACAAAGTCTAAAATTTAGAGACCACAAGTCCATAAAATACGAAACCATTTAATATTAAATAGCATATAAATATACTTGAGATTGGGCATGTTTTCCAAGTAAAGCCACTAGTATAATTGCTATTAGATACCGAACCACATAAAAGACTAAATCATTTAATATCATAGCATTTCAAAATTACTTGGGAAATATTACCACATTGGGCATTTTTTTTAGTAAAGCCACTAGTACAGCTGCTAGAAGGAATAAAAGTAAAACTAAGCTCGAATATATAGGGAGAAGGGATTGAATATACAATGTAGACATAAGCATAGTAAAAGAGAGGATCAAGAAAGACCATTCTATATATTAGTGAGTAAATTAATTATATAGTTTAGAATATTTTCAATTCACAATTAAAAAGAAAAAGAAAATATTTATTTTAATTATGGAATTGGTAGTAAGTTTATTTGAATCATACTTTAAGTAACGTATAATTTTATTTTATTTTAAAATTTTAAAATATATTAAAAAACATGTGAGAACGTATAAATTGGTAAAATGTATAATATAACATATGTGAAGGTAAATAATTAAAATTAAAATATATATAAATATAAATATATATATATATATATATAGTGTTACTAAAAGCTTGGTTTATGGATGTAGAGATATTAAAAGCTTATGTTATGATGGATAAGCTCTAAAACTTAGGAGTTGTTTTCCAAATAGTTTCAAAAAAAATTTCGTTGCAAAAAGCTTATTATTTCCCTTCTTTTTCAAAAAAATTAATTATTATCTAAATATACTTGATAAATTAGATCCTTACACATAAGTACACAAATTGTATATGAAATAAAGAATCTATTTTGCATGAGTGGGCCTAATGGTTAAGAGTACGTGTTTTCTCTTAAGAGGTCACAAGTTCAAATCAAGAGGGGATAGTGTATGTACACCTCTGTAGACTTTAGCAGTTCAATCACTCGACAGAGGGAGGTATTGGTGTATCCCTTGACGATGACCTTAAAAATAGATTATCATTATTTATTTATTTTCACTTACAAAAGCTTTATGTTTTCAATCTCTTTCAAGAACCTTTGATTGAATCCTTATATATAACTACAAAATTTTCCTGGGATAAAAAATCTATTATAAACTAAATGATTTGAATAATTAACATAAATACATATTTTATTTATCATATACCAACTTTTAAAAAATAACATATTCTTAAACATTATATTTTTTAACACTTATAACATCTAACTTTCCTATTCAATAATTCAATAATTAAAAATGAGATAAATAAATGCATACCGAGTAATATGTATAATATGCAAACTATGAAATAAATAAATGCATGTATAGTAATATGTATAATATGTAAACTGAGAAATAAATAAATGCATGTATAATGTATAGTAATATGTATAATATACAAACAATGAGATAAATAAATGTATATTTAGTAATATTTAGTAACATGTATAGTATGTAGTATAGTTTTAGACGATTTGTCTTGAAATAGAGAATATTACTACTATAAATATATCTTAAATTTGGATCTCGAAAACATCTAAACGGATCTAAATTCTTTAGGTGTAAGTTATTTTTATCTTAAATTTTTAAATGTTCATAAAAAAAATTACACCTCTAACATTTTGATCCCTTTAGCATTTGGTAAATCCGGGTTTAACATGGATCTTTTAATTACTTTTCATTTAGTTTTATTTTGGGTTTTTAATATTTGATCAATTAGGCCACATGTTTTTATTTTTTTATTTATGTCTGTTAATATAATGTTTTTTGTATGTCGGCTAGCATAACATGACTAACGTGACATGATTTCCCCCATACTGGGTTGAGAGCACCTCGCTTCTCTCGGAGCAATAAATTTTTAAATCTTCATAAAAAAAATTACACCTCAAACATTTTGATCCCTTTACTGTTTGGTAAATCCGGGTTTAACATGGATCTTTTAATTACTTTTCATTTAGTTTTATTTTGGGTTTTTATTATTTGATAAACTAGGTTACATGTTTTTATTTTTTTATTTATGCCAGTTAACATAATGTTTTTTTATGTCGGCTAGCATAATGTGACTAACATAACATGATCTCCTCCATATTTTGAGCTGAGAACACCTCAATTCTCTTGATGCAAAAAATAATATTTTGAATGTAAAAAATATGTATTAGAATAGATTTATTCAATTTTATAGAATAATAAAATGTAAATATTTTTATTAAAAATATATATATAATAAAGTGATGGTAAAAAAATTAAAATTTTCTACTAGTGTTTCTTCAAACGTCAACCAATAAAGACTTCATGAGCTCCTCAACATTTCTACAACCAACCTTGGAAGTGAATTTTCATAATTTTTTCTTGTGTAAGGACTCAGAGTAGTTTAACAAAAAGCAATTTTTGTCTCATCTCCTTTAGAACGGTTACTTAGCAATTTTATTTTATGTGCCTATCTATTCAATAAAAATTCCGTGTGACGAGGAAAACGTCCTCAAATTCCAACACGGATTGTTACTTTCCATCAGTGCTACTCCAATAGTTTCGTCCAGTGTTGGAATTTGAGGACGTTTTTTTTGTGACGGGGCATTTTTCCTCCAAATAATTCTAAATATTTTGGGAGAACGTCATATTAAATAGACAAACAATTTTCTAAAATGTATTTTTGACTTTTAGTGATTTCTATAAGCCATCATTAAATTTTTTTTAGTTTTTCGAGATGCTCGACTTTGAAACCGGTTCCCAAACTCAAATTTTAATTGCACTTAAAATGGATGGTCGTGGGTGTATATTGCATAATGTTGATGAGTCTTAATTATTGGTTTGTGGTTTTTTTGGTAAGTAATTTTGTTAGAATTTTGTTAAGTATATAATAAAAACTAACTTCTTCATTACTTAAATTCTTTAATAAAAAATTGTTAATTAAATAATTCTACCCTCATAGTTAAAAGATAACTCTTATAATGAAACATTACGTCACTAAACACATAAAAACTCAAAACGTCAAAAAAATTTACTTTGAAGAGTAGAGATAAAATGAAATTCCAATCTTGCTTCGTCCCATTGAAGTACTATGTCATTAATCCCTAAAGCCTAAGACCCTTCCACCTATCACATTAGGATTTGTGTTGTCACCGTCATTATGGACATTCATCCTATTGCTATCAAACACCCCATCTAGGAAATAAAATAGTTCATAGCCAAATTACATTAATTTTTAAAATTTCTGAAAGATATTTTAAAATATATATATATATATATATATATATATTTTAATTTTTTTTAATAATATTATGTATTTTTTTCATTCCATTAATTTGTTTTTAGAATGTCATAAAAAAATTTAAATTCTATTTTATAAATTAATTGTGTAATTGTCTTGAAATAGTAAATACTTTGAAGAATAGAAAATGTCATTAAAAATAATTTGAAATCAAAGTCAATATTGATTTTAAGATTTTAAATTATAAATTTAAATCCATTTAAAAAATGGAAAATGACATAAAAAATTAAATTCAATAAATATTGATATAGACATTTTAATTTTAAAATTTAAATTTAAATTTAAATCAACTCAATTTCTAATTACTTTTTAAAAAATATTTAGGAAAAAAAATACTATGAAAAAAATAATACTCAATCTTGATATAGACATTTTAATTTTAAAATTTAAATTTAAATTTAAATCAACTCAATTTCTAATTACTTTTTTTAAAATATTTAGAAAAAAAATACTATGAAAAATATAATATTCAATCTTGATTGAATATGACTTTTAAATTTAGTTAATTATATAATCAACAAAAATTAATAAATACAATAATATAATATAAATGTGTTAAGTGGTAAATAAAATATAAAAACAACCCAAAAAATTAAGGTTAAAAGCAAGCTACTACAACAAGAATTTAATGGAATTCAATCTGAGGGCTCGTGTAGGAGATATTTTCTCCATTATTATGAAGTGAATAACAAGAATTTAATGGAATTCAATCTGAGGGCTCGTGTAGGAGATATTTTCTCCATTATTATGAAGTGAATAGGAAGACTATAAATAAGCCATAGTCATAGAAATTCAAGGGATTATGACTATGATTTGGAAGCAAAGGAAGGATGGCAAGACTATTCTGTTTGTGGTGAAAATGGAAAGAGAGAGCAACATTCAACGGTGTGATGTAACTGCTTCCTTAGGCTTTGGTCGCATTGTAAAAAATTCAATCAATAATACTCAACCTCCTTTGCAGTGGCAACACCTAGACTTGAGGCCCAAGATTGAAGCTAGCTAATTGTACCTATTTCTCACAAAGGATAAATTAATAACAATTGATAACAAGCATATCAACAAAGAATGTCACAACAATTGACATTTGAACAACAAGAAGAACGTAGAAAACAACATTCAGAACGACAAAGAGCTCATCAACAAAGAAAACAACATTCATCCAATACAACAATAATACCTGATGTAGAAATTCAAAGAAATACTATTGCAAGTAATATTAATATGGTCCCAACAGAAGAAATTCAGATTGAAGATGATGTACTGGTAGCAATTACAGATATGAACATTCAACAAAGAAACTCAAAGAAATTTACAATTGAACAAAAAAACAACAAACAACACCAAATGTTGAACGACAAAGACCATATCAAGAAAAAATGTCAGAACAATTGACAATTGAACAACAACTACAAAATAAAATATAAAATTATGAACAACAAAGAAGGTCCCAACAAATAACATTTAAACAACAAGAGGAGCAAAGAAGACATGATTTAGAACAACAAAGAGCACATAGATAGAGAAGGTCAGAACAATTAACACCTGAACAACAACTACAACAGAGGAAAAAAATGATGAATGACAAAGAGCCTATCGACAAAGAAGGTCACAATAATAACACTTGAACAACAAGAAGAAAAAATATGACAAGATTTAGAACGACAAAGGAAACATCAGCAAAGAAATCAACATGGAGCCAACATAAACACTTAATGTGCAACCATTGTTGAAAATACTAATGTGAGAAATATTGAGAGTGTACTAGCCAATGATATTCAAATTTAATATATGAATATTGCACATCAAAACATTTGTGATATGATTGATAAATTGGTTGAAGATCAAAAGTGTTACATCTGTCAAGAATCATATGTTGGAATCCATGTATTGAATACAAATACTATTCCAATTTGCATGTGATGTAAACGAGAGGGAGGTAATCATAGATTTTCATCACAAAACCATATGGATCCAGTACCTCAACCTCAAGCCCTCAAGAAGATCACACAAGTTGAAGAGATGTTGATAGCATGTGCAAATCCAATTTTACATGTTATGCACTCAATAGGTGGACAATACAAATATAGAGGACATGCCATAAGTTTTCCCCAAGACTTTAAACATGTTTCCATGCAATTACCATGTCATATTAAAGACTTGTATTTAATGGTTGTGCAAAAGAAAGGGCGACAAGGAACAAGTTATGATTTCACGATCAGAAACCAGAAAGTCTTGGATGCATTACTAGATAAGATTGATAATGATCCACATTATCATGATGTTCAACTTGATTTCAATGCACTAGATGAGTTACCTGAAACTGTAACAGATGTGTCACATATGCTTAATTATGTTACTTTACCAAAGATGGATGATGACACCAAATTTGCAATGTTGGCTGGATTCCAAACATCTTCTTTAGCAATTAGGTTTCCAAATGCACCGCGAGAGATTGAGATTATTCAAGATTGGGAAAATAACCCAAATTGAGAGGAAACTGACGCAAATGGTGGACCCATTGATGTGCTTAATTGGCCCGAAATCGGTTCTTCTCCCATCAACGAATATAACAATGAGGGATTATTTGATATGGAATTTCCAACATTGTTTCCTATAGGTAAAGCAGATTGGTTGCAACCAAGAATGAGAAATGTACATCTTGACTAGTATGCCAAAAATCTCCTTAGATATCATGACAATAGGTTTGGAAGAAACCCTCAATTTAGATACTTCTTACTTAACATCATCATGATACATCGTCCTCAAGCTTCGTCGGTTGTTTCTACAACCCAGTATGGGGGGATGTTGCCACTTTTGTCATGTTACATGTAGCATAATGAAATAAATAATTATAAAAAAAACAATTAATCCTACATATAACAGTATGGAGGAGATGTTGTCACAATTGCAAAAAAATAATAATTCAACCGACATGTAAACAGAATGTGAAGATGTTGTCATGTTTGTCATGTTACATGTAGCATAATGAAATAAATAAATAAAATTCAACCGACATGAAAAAACAAAAACCAGAATATAAGACGACCATGAAATGAACTCAAAAAAACCTTAACATGAAATAATATCTAAACGCCTATAAACGTAATTATTTGAAAAAATGTTTAAATTTTTTAATTTTAAAGTATATTATAATTATTTGAAAAAGAGAGCCCCACCAATATAAAATAATCTAAGCCACATTATTTCATTAATAAATATTTTATTTATATGTGAGGGCAACCGACATAATTAGCCTTGGTGGATCGGTATAAAAAGGAAGTTTTGATGAAATCGATTTCTAACACAGCCTTTTGTATATTCTTTTTTTTTGGAGTGCAACATGCCTTCTGTTGTCAAAGATTTTGATACTTGAATATTCAAGTTTCATCGATTAAGGAAACATTTTGATTTTGATGAAAAATGACAATGAACAGTTCTAATATCATAAGCTTACAGGAAGGACAGGATATTGTGGAAAAGGGCATGAGAAACCATATAATTGAGTTGGAAGAAGGTTGGGATTTTATTTACAAATCTATCCTAGAGATCAAAAAATGGTTGGAAGTGGGATATCCCAATTGTCAGGTGATTGTGGATGAGCCCCTGATTCCTTACACTATCGTCCACAATATGTGCACACAGAAGGGACAATCCTATTTTGATCAACTCTATTCTAGATGCAAGGATTCCATTAAAGAGTACATTACCTCAATGGTTTCACCAGCTTTAAATGAACAGAGTGAAGCTCAGTTAATGTTGAGAGAGCTTTTCAAATGCTGGAAAATTCACAATGCCATGCTCCATTGGATTAGCATATTCTTTGAATATTTGGATCGCTTCTTCACTAATAAGTCCCACTTCGCTAGGAAGGCCTCCGTTTGTTTACCTAATGGCTGGCAATTAATGGAAAATATTTTCAAGCGCTATGTTATTAGTCAAGTTACTCCACTTTTTGAATAGGTTGAAGATTATATAAAACATAATGCAGATACAAGGGATAAATGTCTCCTACTGCAAGAAGTGGCTGCATTTGTGGGGAAAGTTATAGAATTACATGACCAATTTATAAGATATGATGTCGGTGTCTTACAACAGGATATTGTTTTTTCATTCGCTTTGAGAGAAGTATTTGAGGATTTATGTAGTAAAATAATTGCAAGAACAACTACTGCAAAATGGTTGGCTACACTATGTGATAGTGTACTTGAAAATGATAGTGATAATAAAATGTTAGGAAGAGATAATGTAATTCAAAATGTGGTGGAATTTGTAGAGTATCTCAGTGATAAAGATCTGTTTGCTACATTCTGCAGAGAAAAACTAATGGATAGATTTATGTGCTATAAGAGTGTAAATGTTGATCTTGAGAAGAGCATATTGTCAAAGCTGAAGCAGAAATGTGATGGTGAATTGACATCACAAATGTCTGACATGCTTACAGATTGTACAAATTCACTAGAGAGGCGGAGTAGATTCGAGACATATCTTCATAATAATAGAAATATCCATCCTGGAATAGAGTTTATAGTTACTTTGTTACTGTGTTGACAACTGAGTATTGGCCACCATACAAGTTTTCCTAGATTCATTTACCTTCAGAGATAGTTGGATGTGTTAAAGAATTTAATGACTTTTATTCTACAGAAACCCAACATCAGAAACTTACATGGATATATTCCTTGGGATCTTGTAATATAATTGGTGAGTTTAATGGAGGGCTAATTGAAATGGTAGCAACAACTTACCAAACAGCGATACTATTGTTGTTCAATTCCTCTAAAAGATTGACCTTTTGCAACATCAAAACTCAGTTGAATTTATCACAGGAAGAAGTTGTTGGACTCTTATATTCACTTACTTATGCCACGTATAAAATTCTCCTCAAGCATCAAGATAATACCACGGTAGATTGATTATTTTGAAAACAATTCTAAATTTACAGTTAGAAAAGGGACGATAAAACTTCAAAGGCCCGTGATTGGTGAGAAGAAAAAAACACCTGAGGAGGATATTTATATAGACAGACATTTTTTCATTGATGCATCAATAGTGCGCATTAT
>LPNX010914555.1:252624-329131 GCA_001517045.1 Pseudotsuga menziesii | reverse complement strand
GAGAGAGAGAGGGGGGGGGTAGGGGGGACAAGAACGAGGGAGGAATGGGGGGTGGTCTCGGGTCACTCTAAAGGATAAAGAGATAAAGGAATTGAAAGAAAAAAATCAAAATTTAAAAGAAGGGATGGATCAACAATTACAGGAAAAGAATAAAGTTAAGATTGAACAAAAACAAGTGCAGAAGAAGATAAGTGGGCTCAAAACCGGAGTAATAGAAAAAAAACCTTTACAAGGAGCTAAGCACTTAATATGGGATTCATTGTCAATTGAAATCAGTAAGTTTGGACCATATTTGGATCATTTTGAGAATAAAATTACCATAGAAAATTCTTCCCTTCAAAGGTGCAAAGTCACAAATCAAACTATGATAAAAAAATCCACTTGACACAACCCAAAATCCAATCAATTTTCTTAATTCATTAACTCAAGCAAATATGCAATCATTTGGAATTAACGTATAATTTCTATCATCATGTGCACTAGTAGGATTATTGGAAAGGATCATCACATGAAGAGTGTACAGACTAAAGCTGAACAAGTGTTGCAGTAAGTTAAAAGTTTTAAAAATATTTTTAATAAATTGATTAAGAAAGGACTTCCTTCCTTTTGGGATGAGAGTGAAAAGTTAATTTACTAGGAGAAGTATCATAATCTAATAGTCAAGGCTCATATGGATCACTCTAAATTTGCATATCTAACCCAGGGACTAGCTAGAAAGACAATAATTGAAACATTGATAGATGATTTTGAGGTATTCTCTTGTTTTCAAATGATTAAAGAATATTTGCCTCCTTTATTTATTTCAACCTGCGTATAATTGGAGGTATTAGTCAAAGAGATAGTTGAGTATCAAATTCCCAACCAAGAGTAGTGGAAGACTATTGAAAAAATAGGTAAAATGAAGTACACTCTTCATCCATCAAACAATAAATAAAGTTAATATAAGAATCATGGTTCCTTCATGCTATTCACTTAAACACTATTAGGTGATATGCATTTAATTGAGCAGTACTTAAAGAAGATCGTTGGTGACAAATAGGATTTTGATCCACGTTTTTAGGAGTTTGTTAATCATGTAGCAAGATTCATTTATTTTAAAAGCTATTTTTGGAATAAGTTCGTTAGGTTTTCACTTTGAGAGCGTGGGGTATATGTAAGAAATTTTGTGATGTAATGGCGGTTGGAATTTGAGAAAATAAAACTACTCTGTACTATAATTTTTCTATGATTAATGAGAATTTGTCAAGAGTAGAAGTACTGAATTTCCTTGATGCAAAGATTCACGTGTTACCATTTTTGCAGTTTGTAAATTTTCTTATGTTAATTTGTTTCATGTACCTTTCATTTTTTCCATCTTTCTACATATTTGAATGAACCATATGTGTTGGAATTCATGTTAAATGATCTAATTCATACATTCAAATATTGTCATTTTTTTCTTTCCAAGAGTTTATATAGAATTCATTCATGGTTAATGATATGTATTAATGTATTTCTCCCTTTTTCTAACACCACATCTGATAAATCAACTTGTTTGCAAATGTGATTCCTAGCTTGCCTTTGTTATCCATATTTTCAAACATTGGTCTCTAAGTGGTTTTGAGAAAATTCATAGTTTGACTCCATGCCCAATGAAATAGTCTTTGTTTCAACCAAATCCTGAAAACCCTTTTTACATCACTAAAACCTAGCCAGTGTGTTGAATAAAAACCAGTTTCTATAGTGACATTGAGTGATTGAGTTTCAGAGAGAGTCATGGTATGGGTTGGAAAGGCTAGTTTCTAACCTAAAATCTTGGTTCGAGGTTACCTCAAGGATTTCCCTAAACAACCTAGGAATTTTATGAGTGATAACAAACCCCATGAACATCTTCCAAGATCACATGATAGACATGTTTCATAGAGCTAAACACACTCATGCATGCAACACATTTATTTTTGAATTTAACTACAAGAAGTGCTTCTATATAGAAATTGATCTTAGCAAGGAAACCTCCTTATATATTAGCAAGGAAAGTAAGTCTTTAACAAATAATAGGAAAGAATAGCTCAACAGAGCTAGATTTCCTACTTTTCTTGGAATAATAACATGAGACATAGCTCTATTGGGATATTATTATTTTTATAAACTCTTATAGATTTTGTCACTATCAACGATATTTCATTGTTCTCTTTAACAATTTTAGTTGCTAGTATAGCATTGTTGTTGCAGCAATATAGGAACAACATCTCACTTTTGACATGTTTCCATTGTAACCATGTTGAGTTTTTGTTGCAATGTTGGGGAGACCAACTTAGAATAGTGATGTTTCGTCACTAACCAATTGACGAGTTTTTTTTGTAATCTTGAAACTATATAGAACCAAGAGGGATGGAAATTTGTATTCATTTTGTTGCAAGTGGGAAAGAGAGATGTTGTTATTTCAACACCAAGCATTGCAAAATTGAGTATGATTTGTTGTAATAGTGATGTAATTATGTTGCAAGTTGAACAGAAATACGTTGTGGTAGTGGTCATGTGGTAGTCCTTCTTAGTCGATATTTCGACATAATTTTTTCATTGTCATAATACTAATGAAATAATACTCATGAATAGTGATATTTTCTTTGGTTGTAATTGCAACAAAAATCTAGCACAATCACAATAAATGGCCATCAAAAAATGAGTCACATATAGTAGTGTCTCTTCCCTACGAATTTGGTATAGAATCCCTTCAAGAACCAAACTAAGTCATGTCTCACCCAAGCAGCAGTGCTTAATGGAAGTTCATTAGTAGAGTCGATAAATTGGCCATCACCACCAAAAGGTAAGGTATTGTTGATGGGAAGATCTGACCTGGTCGCCAACAAGGAGAAGAAGCCAAAATGAGGTGCTTAAAGAAGCCCTTCGTGTATTTGGAATGGTCACTTCTCACAGGAACAAGGGCCATGTTGCCACTATGTAGATTTGTTCCCTAAAAGAGAGGCTTTGACATTAGATTTATATAAATTCCTGAATGCAGTTAGGATACTAAAAATATAATCTAATTAAAATGAAATATAATCTAACCTATGATGCTACCTAGATGCGGTTTTCAATAACTATGAAAGAAAAATTTTAAGTAGCTACTAAAAAAAGTAGTAACTTATAAAACTTATAATACTTAGTTACAGAAAACTATAAATTAAATAAACCTATCTAACCTATCGCACAGGAGCGAATTTAATTATTGTTTTATTTAAAGAAATAAAAATCCAATCTCAATAGAAAAACAAAGGACATATCCAAATACCAAAACAATGAATTATTAAAGGTTTCAAATATGTAGCTATGAACTAGTTTATGCAGTCATTTAGTTGATCAAAATGAGAAACACTAAACTCAGGAAATAAGTAAAACATTTTAAACCTGATCTATATTTAGCAATAAAAAGTATTGAGCAATCTTACAAAAAATGATTGAATATATTAAAACAGTTGCAGTCATTTGCACATACAGCAATCCTTCCAGCAAAGCCTCCTTATCCTTTCTATCATCAACATATTACAAAAGCAAATATAGAATTTGAATGAACAAGAAAAATTACCCAAATCTATGTAGACCTTCCCCCCACTCTTCTGCAATTGATTCTTTGTTGTCTTTAGAGAGTAGTTCTATATTTCTGGAAAACAACTGCACACCAAACGTGCCTCCATGCAATTAGCAAGATAGTACATAAATATACACTAATCCTACTCATCTTCTCAGTACTTTCATTAATTCCATGCTTGTCGAACTTCTACTTGATGATCTCGCATAGCTTTTAACTGCATCTTCTAGAAATGGTTGTCTTTTACGCATTATCCTCCACAAAATGATCAAATTGTTTTTTTGGCATCTTTAAATTTGAATCATGCATGTAAATAAAGTATAACAATCATCTAAGGAAATTGAATCGAGGAATTTAAAATAGTAACTAGCACACCTACATAGTTTGTGGCTAGATTATGTCAATAGGAAGCAAATGGTTGAGAGACAGCGATGGAATGGAAGACAATTTGGAATTTTTTTTATTCCTCATGTCGTTCTAGTTTAAATGGGTTCAACTCTGATTTGTCCATGCCTTGCTACATGTTATCATCGTCATTATTCATATTATCCATTTATCAACTATAAGTTATTTTTATATTCATTTTTTTATCTCACATTCTTCGAATAAAAATATAGCAGCGACATGGAATTCAGCCATATAGTATTCATTGCCCGCAATATCGATAGTTTGTTTCATTGATCTAAGGCATGTTATTCTTATATGCTCCCTAGATGTAATGTAAACGATTTCTCAACTGAATTTTGGTGATATTCGTTCCCGCGACCTCAGATATGTTTATGATTCTTATCATACCTCCACACAAGTGCAGATTCATGAGAGAATCATCCTTGTCTCTTCGTCATCTTACATGGAGAAAATACCTGCTAAAGAACCGTCATTTAATTGAAAACTACCTTCATGAAGGTATTTAGGTAGGACCAAGAGCAGGAGGCCTAAAGTCCAAATGAATCAATAACCGATAGCCTGACTTCCATAATAACTGAGACAGGGTTGTGTGGGAACTGGCTAGTCCTCTCAAATGTCTAATTAAAAGGGTTTCTTTAGTGATCTTCATTACAATCTGAAGAAAGCGTGTCATTAAATTATTTTTACCCTGAAACTAAATTGGCAGCGATGAGGAAATATGGGACACTATTATCTCTTACTTTCCTGTTTATTAGCGAAACTACCAGCTCTTGGTATCCATGTTCTAGATTAAGTTGCTAATATTTCTCCTTGGAAAACTGGTAATAGGTAGCATACTACAAATTCAATATGGAACCCATTGATAGCTAGCTAGTTAATGAAGGTGATGTAATAACGTTTCCTTTATGAGCTGCATTTATCTTTCAATGGTTTTGTGATTTAATCAGCCATTTGTTATGTATCATCTGTTGTTTTGTAATAACATTGAGTTTTAATTAAAGACTCCTCTATGATCAAATAAGGGTATGCAAGCAACCAGAAGCAAAAATATTCATATGACAAAATGATCTTTTGTCAAGAATTGTGAATTTTCATTAATTGTTTTAGTATAGTAAATATAAAATCACAAAATTCGTTATCATGTGAAAGGAAAAGTAGAGGCACCAACCATGAAGTATTCAAAGTCAAATATCCAGAAAAGGAAATGATCACCATACCTTGTTTCATAAAGAATAATCAAAAGTGCATAAAACTAAAGAAGAATATGAACAAACCATCAAGCAAACTCAAACAAGACGATATCAAAAGCAATCCTGTATTCAAAATTTACATGGGACCCCTTTATTTCTCAAAAAATCAAGGGGTATTTGTTGGCATCCAACAAGTATGTAATAAACTACGTTGACTCAATAATTTGGAGGATATGGGGAAGGAAAGATAAGCCCTCAAAGAGAAGAGGTAAAACCCGCATTGTATGATACAATTCCATGAAGGGGTGCTAGAAGGAAGTGAATCAAGAGAATGGTTATACCACCTTCAGAGAGAGTACGATTTCACATTTAACTCACTGGACAAAAGCATAGCTGTCACATAGTAAATATGACACGAAATATTCTTCCAACTATGGTATGTACCTCCTGTGAGATAAATATTTATGTGAATGTTGAAATGGGTTGTAAGAACATCCCAAGTCTTACAAAGCCCTTACATATATATCAAACATATATATCATGGGGGCTACACTTATTGAGACCACCTAGAGCTAATTCGCTCTTAACTCCCAAACATAGCTTGCATGACATATGGGAGACCACTAGGGTATAACCCATCCAAGAAAAAGGAGATAAACATGCATAATTAGTGAAGAAATTCATCCCATTTAAAGGGTCACAGGTTCAAATCCCTAGTGGGTACTAGCTTACAAAAAAAAGGTAAACAAACTTGGAAAGAAATAGAATAAGAATATCAAAATTATCTTAATTTTACAATCTTAATAAAAGGAAGCTATAATAACTGAGTGAAACAATGGAAGACCTGCTAGCCATTATAGAGGTAATGATAAATTGGTTATCATCTATAACAAATACAAGATTTCAAGATATAATGTAAATATAAAATGAAATCTTTACAATTTAATAGAATGGAGAGTTCCTACACATGAAAGAACAGTTTTAAATAATTAGTGAAAAATTTCGGTTAGAAAGATAGCCTTTTTATTGAGGGTTAAATGTGATACAAAAGGTAGTAAAAATTTATTAGTATGCTTATGTATTTTATAAATAAAAATGAAATCATGTTTTTCAATCAGATTTATGTAAGATAATGAGGTGTTACTGAATAAATAAAAAATCTTTTAAAAAAATTGTGTTGATATTAGTGATGTTACAAAAATTACAATATTTTTTTATTGTCAAGTGAAATAGGGGGCATTGAATCCATCTATAGTGCTACAATTTGCTGAATTTTAACACTGCAGATGATTCAGAGACCTCCTAAATGAGGTCTTAGAATCCATCTGGTTTATGTATATTGAGAGGGGGAGTGAATCAGTATAAAGCGTATATTATACAAACTTTTACTTCAAAACAATAAGAGACACTAGTGTGCAAATAATTTTTATAGTAAATCTATAAATTTATATATAATCTATGTTTACAATGAGAGATACCAATCTCCAAAATGTGAAGACCAACTCAATCAAGCATCAACCTGATTGCAAGTATCAACTTGTTGATTACAGGAACCAACCTATAAGGACTTCAATAGTCTAGGCAAGAACCAACTTATTGGATTTAATCACTGACTTGAATGGATATCAGCATTATTATGCAATATCAAACTTGATGTAGCTAGGAACCAAACTGATTAAAGACTACAATCTCCTCTTCTTCGTCCTTCAGCACCAATTGAATAGAAGCACCAACTCTCTTTTACGTATTCTCTAGCACCAACTGGAAGGAAGCTACAACTCCCTTTCATTGCCCCTTCCTGCCACCTTGAAATGAAGATGTTTGTAACAAAATTGTGACTCTGATGATTTTCAATCTACATCGTCTTTGATCTAAGGTCAGTGTCCTCTTTGATATGCATCTATGTCTCCTAAGATCTACGATATCCATACTTTTCACTTTCAGCGATATGCGGTCTATGTCTTCTACAATTTACAACTCTTTGTCAATTTTGGAATATGTGATCTATGTATTTAATGCTTTCATACGTCTATGATATGCATCATTTACTATTTATTCTCATCGCACATCCTGGTGCAGGGAATCCCTCCAATTTTCATATTATCTATTTGTTATCACTCCAGGAAACTCCTCTAGGTTGGAGCTCGAGGATACCTGGTAACTTAAATGTTTTTATGGTTTTCTAAGTGGATCAAGTTAGGTGACCTAAAAGACCTCACACTCTCAAGACATGCATGAAACTCAATCAGGTATAAGGCTTCTAACTACCATTGTTCATAGGTTTGATAATATGGTGCATAGATGGAGAACTTATCATGCTGGAAGATTCATACATAAAACAGATATATATAAATGGCTAATCATAACAAGGAAAGTACTTATAATTCAAATCATCAATATGCCAATAGGATGATAGCTATCAAACATCAATTAACCTGAATAAACTTGAATAACACATTCAAGCATAACCACAAAATAGACAAGAAATGGAAGTTGAACATATGATAGCAAAAGAGCTTATATTGGGTCATGAGCAATATGAGAAGCTTGACAATAGTAATGGTCTACAAGTCCCGAAGTCGAACCCTTTCAATAACATAAGTCTTAGGATTTAAATCCTTTACAACAATATTCAAATCCTGAAAAATTGGATCTAATTTACTAAAAATAGACAAAATAATTGTTTTTGCATAATTAGGTCAAAACACTAATTTAACTCCTAGTCTATCTAACTGTAGAACTCGTTCACTGTTTGAACCCTCTGATAACACTGGGAATAAACTACCACTAGTCCTCTACTAGATAAGTCACTATTTTACTAGACAGTTTAGTGTTTGTGACCCTTTCTTCCTTTATGCAACTGCAAAACTGAAGCATACATTCCCTGATGTTGTTCTTTAGCGCCCTTCATCTTTATACTTCATCCCTGAGCTATTTATGTTTTCCCAAAACCGGTCCTTCGTGCCAAAATTTGATCCTATGCCTCTTTCTGCTTTCGTTGGTTAAGAGGTCAAAATGTTGGGTCTGTTAGCTGCCGAAAGCGCTGCTTTCGGTGGATAATGAACTGCCTCAGCGTCCACCTAAGCCAATGAAAGCCCTGTTCTGCAAAAATTCTTAAGCAACCTCCAAAATTATTCTTTTAAGTTCTGTTTGCTTATCTTTTTATTCAGCAAGCTCCATGTTAGGAAGGTTAGCAGCATCCTGGCTTGATTATGGATGCTGAAGGCTTACTGCAGCTTCAGTTAGGGTTTCTAGTGTGAGATGACTGCTAGGGTTTGGCTTGGCATCCTTCATCTACAGCATCTGAAGCCTGATCATTCTGTACATCCTTGTGTTGTCCTTCATTTATCTTTTGTTTAGTATTTTTAGAAAGATATACCTTTCTCTCATCTCTAGGTAAGAATTGTGTAGCTGTTTATTCCTCTTGGTCAATATAGCATTGTTTTTCTTTATCTGTCTTTCTAAAATTTCCATTTCATACACTTGTCTCAGCAACTGATTCATCCTTTGTGTCGTGGGCTTTCTAGAGGAAGCCTTCTCTACTGGTTCATCTTGCTCTTTTGGTGTAGGTGATGGGATTTCTTCATTCTCTGCTATAACCTGCACTGCTAGGTCAGCAGCTTCCTCTTTTTCCTCTTCTGAATCTGAGTAGGGAAAGTTCAAAATGTTCCCACTATGTGCTATGATTTCCTGGCCCTTTTCACTGAAATCTAGGTTTCTTTTGACATGCTTGGTTTTAGAAGAGGAAGGAGGTTGTTCTACTATTGTTGGGGATATAACTCTTCTCTTCCTCTTTCCACTCCTTAGGGTGCTAGAATTTTTCGAAGGAGACTTCCCCTTTTCTTCTGGCTATAGGCCTATTTCAAAACCATTCCAAAACAAGAAATGTGCCCATTCCATATTTCTTCTCTTCAGTAATTCTTGGATCATGAGTTGGATAATACCATGGTGAGACAATATTCCAACAATATTAGTTGGCTGAGCCTTCACCTAGTGTACCATTTTTTCCAGGCTCATGTGTAAGTAGAAAGGTAAATTCAGTGGGCTCTTTCCTGTGAAGTGGTTCATTAATTTGAAATGGTAAATCATGGCCCTATTGTATCTTCCTTCACAAGTTATATAGACCACAATGGCCTTCAGTAATTGCTTCCACCTCTCTTCTAGCCAGGAGGATGGGACACTTTTCTTCCACACCACCCCTCTGTGTTCAGGCTTTAGATAAGATCTGAACTCCACATCCTTTGTAATGGTGGTTTTAAACCACTTCTCCCCAGTTTAAGGGAGTTCAATCACTTATGCAATTAGGGTTTCATCTACCATGAATTCTTCCTTACCTATGATTTCCTTGGAACAATCGAAAGAGAGAGAAAATGCCTCAGCCACCTACTGGTGTGAACCTTGAATTTTCTAGCAAAATTTGTAGCAGCTAGCATCTTTGAAGAACTGGAAGACTTTCGGATGTGCTTCTAGGTAGCTGATGTCTCCCAATTCTTTCCTAAGAGCAGGCCCTCCCTTCTTCATTTTTCTGAATGTGCTCCTGAGTGCCTGCAAAAAGTCAATTCAAGTTCTATGGAAGAGTTTTAGCAGGCTGACTTTTAGAGGTGGTTTTTTAGCAGGCTGACTTTCAGAGGTGGTTTCTAGTGGTGAGGATTCATACAATCGAAGGTGGAGTGTACTAGAGGATTGGTCATTGATTATGAGGGTTTTAATTGCATGAGAAATTCTTGGGTGAGAGGACGATGGCCTTTGGTGATATTTTCGAGACCACTTGCCTAGCAATCATGTTTAATGCAAATTGGATACCCAGTGGAGATATTCTGTAGTTTGTTGGAAAAATGAAGGGAAGAGTAGGGTTTCGAGTCACATCGGTCCTCATCATCTAAACAACAACCTCCTCAATCATTTACTTACACCTTGATGCAATTTTCTTGTCTTTTTGGTGGTTTATCGTGCCCTCTCAAGGTTTATATTGTGCTTCCAAGCCTTGATTTGATAGGAAATTAATCGTTTCTTCTTTTTGCCTTTTCGGTGGTTAAGGGCCCCCAGGATTTTTTCTGCTAGCTGCCAAAAGTGAGATTTCAAGGGCTAATGAACCACTGGCCTGTTTTCCTAAGCCACCGAAACGTGATTTCCAAATGGTCTTGTAAAACTGGCTTTCGGTGGATTATAGTCTCTTCAGATCTCCTTTCTAACCACCGAAAGATAGGCCTTTTGGTGGCTAATGAACCATCAAATCTTTCCTAAGCCACTGAAACCATCTTTTTTCCCAACGCATTTCACTTTATTTTGGTGGTTAACGCCCTCCTTCAACCATTTGCTAAGTTGTTGAAACCAATGCTTTTCAGTGGCTAATGAGTTGTTTCAAAGCCTCCCTAAGCCACCAAAAGTCCTTTTAACAAATAATCGATCGGGCTAGCTTTCGGTGGTTAAACCTACTCCTACGTTAAACTGTTAACTGTCGAAACAAATCTTTTCGATGGATAATGAGCTGTTGAAAAACCCACCTAAGCCACTGAAAGCTAAAACTTTCAATTTTCTCAAATATAGAAAAACCAGAGACCCTCAATTTGTTAGTCACCTTTAAATATTTCATAACATTACTTGAATTCTTCATCCTATCAAAATAAATTTATTTTGGGAGATAACGTCTAGCTCCTACTTGGGGATGGGAACCTTCCTGTGAGGTCCCAAGAACCCCAGACCAAATTGTCTTTCCTGGAAAATAACTAAAAAACTTAAAACTATCATCTACTGTTCCATTGGGCATGGAGTCTATTTTGTAATCAAAAACAACCTACTAACTAATATTTTACAATAACAAGGGCTCAGAGCCTCAGATAAAATAGAGTTTCAGAAATTGCCCATTTACTGGGCCATCAAACACCTCCTCCCCTTCCAGATTTTGTGATTTGAAGGTGTTGTTATTCTGTATCTGAGCTATCACAAAAGGGCCAATCCATAGAGAGTCAAACTTTCCATGTTTTCCCTTGTCCTGCCTGACAGTATCCCACTTGAGGACCCAATCTCCAACCTAAAAGTTGTCCACTTTTTCCCTTTTGTCAAACATGACCTTGATCTTCTATTGATGGGCTTCTAAATTTCCTATCACTTGTTCCATGACTTGTTGCAACTCCACCAAATCCATCATCCTCCTCACCATATCATTTGGTTCATCATCCTCCTCCTGAAAGAATTTTGCTACTAGCAGAATTAGCTGAACGGGAAAAATGGCCTCAGTACCATAAAATAATTTGACAGGAGAAGTCCCTATAGATCTATTTTATGTTACCCTATCATCCCATAAAGCAAACTTTATCTTAGAATCCTAGCTTTTGTAATTTGTCTCCAATACTTTTTTGATGATCCTGACTAAGATTTTGTTGGATGACTCAGCCAGGCCATTGCCTTGAGGATAATAAGATGTGGAATGCACCAGTTGAATGCCCATTGACTCACACATGTTAACCAATGCCATGTCTTTGAAAGCTGGTGCATTATCAGTCACTAACCTTACTGGGCAGCCAAACCTGATAAAGATATTCTCATATAAAAACTTCATCATGACCTGATGAGTTGCATTCCTGGTGGTTACTGCCTCTATCCACTTGGTGAAGTAGTCTGTGGCTACTAGGATCCATTTATGCTGACCACTGGATGAGGGATTTATTTCACCTATGAAATCCATACCCCATTGTTGGAAAGGCCCATTCACCACAATTGGCCTAAGGGGCAAGGATCTAAGCTGATCATTCCCTGTAAATCTTTGGAATTGGTCATGAGCTCTCACAAAGGTACACACATTAGCAAAAAGGACAGGCCAATAGTACCCAAACCTCAAACTCTTATGGGACGTGGTCTTCTAGTAATTATGGCCCCCACATGTGCTTGAATGAAAGTGATGCATGACCTGAACTGATTCTTCTTTATCTAGACACCTCAACATAACCCTAGATAGATCTTTCTAATATAGTAGTTTATCAATTACACGAAATTTAACAGACTTTAGTTTAAGAGCTCATGGTTGATTTGGAGTGAGACCAGGAGGAACTTCTAATTTTTGCAGGAAATGAATAAAGTTTGAGTACCACTAACATGAGGACAAGTTGTTAGCCACTTGTTGAATGCCATTTTGATCCTGAACTACTTCTATTGCTACTTCAGTTTTCAAATTTACTAAATTTACACAAGTGAAGTTTATCCCCATTAGTTCACAATTTTCTTTAGCCATGATTTTGGCCAAACCTTGGCCTCTTACTAGCTTGGTGGGCTTTACCTCTATGTCAAACTCCATAAGCTTGGAAATCCATTTAGCTCTTTTTTCATCAATGTCAGGCTAAGTCAAAACATCCTTTACAGCAGCTGAAGGGACATAGGCAAGGACTTTTGCATGTAGAATGTAAATCCTAAAAGTTTTCAATGACTTGATGAGAACATAAGCCTGCTTCTCAATGGGATCATACTTCAGTTCAGCATCCCTCAATGTCTTTCTCAATAATGAAATTGGATGGTCGATACCTTCATCATCTTTTTGTAATAACACAGCTGCCACTGTGTCATAGGATGCAAAGGAGAAGATGTAAAATATCTTGGTCTAGTTCGAACTAATCAAGGTTGGGGATTCCATGATAGCCTTCTTGATGTCTTCAAAAGAGCTTCTTTCTTGGTCAGTCCATTTGATTTCTGCATCCTTTTTCAACATAGATGTTATGTGCTTTACCAACTTAGAAAAGTTAGGGATGAACCTCCTAACAAAATTTATCTTACACAAAAAGGACTGAATATCCCTTTTTGACCTAGGTATGGATAGCTTCTGTATTGCTTCAACCCTAATCGGATCAATCTTCACACCTTCAGCTGAGACTATGTGACCTAGGAGTTTCCCCTCACTGAGTGCAAATTGGGACTTCTTAGGGTGAATGATATGCAAAACCTCCTACATTTCATAAATACCCTCCTCAAGTGCTGCAAATGTTCATGATGGCTGTGAGAGTAAATAGTGAGGTCATCCAGATATATAAGCACAAATTTATCTTTCAATCCTACAAAATCTATGTCCATGGTTCTTTGTAAAGTGGCCCCAGCATTCATCAGTCCAAATGGCATTTTAAAATACATGAAAGTGCCCCAGGGAGTGGTAAAAGCAGTCTTCTCTTGATCATCAAGGTGCACATCAACTTGGTTTTGTATCTAGAGAAACCATCCAGAAATGACATGACACTAGCCCTTGAGACTCTTTGCAACAGGTGTTCCATCTTGGGTAGTGGATAGTTGTCTTTTTTGGAGCCCTTGTTCTAATTTCTGAAATACACACATAACCTAATCTCCCCGTTCTTCTTCCTTACCACCACGAAGTTTGCAATCCACTTGGAATACCTGAGGGGAATTGTGATTTTGGCTTTGAGGAGCTTATGGATTTCTTTTTCAATTACAAGTAGTAGGAGAGGACTGATGGATCTCAGCTTCTGTTTGAAAGGGATGGTGTCCTTCTCCAAGGGAATCCTGTGTTGGATGATATTGGTGTCATAGGTTTTCAAGTCATTGTACTCCCAGGCAAATATATCAGCAAATTCTTTTATCAAGCCACAAAATTTGGACCTCTGATCAGCAGTCAATTCAGTGGATAGATTTATAAGTTTTGGATGGCTTTGGCTACCTATGTTTTTCTCTTGGAAAACAGGGTCTTGCTCCTTTTTGGTAGGCTTGAGAGGGATATCATTATGATCAGAAATCTCTTCCAAGGGTACCAGACCCCGAGGTATGTAATTACTGGGTAATTGAACAATATTTTGATCAGCTACTTTATCTTTCAATTTGAGATGTTGGGATTCTTCCATGTTTAGGTTTTCTTGATCTATATGCATATCAAAGAATTCATCTACTAGTTGGAGGAATTTACTCAGCTCATCATCATTCTCAAACACCTTCCAAAATTTCACATTATCTGGCAGGGAAGGTCTGTACTTGACTTGAATATCATAGCTAAGCCTAGGAGGTAAAGGGGGAACAAACAGACTTGCAGAGATAGCGAGGGAATCAGCCAGGTGATTCATAGCCTTGGGTATATATGACAGTTCAAAACACATAAAGGAGTCTCTGAGTTTCCATACCTCATCCCTATAAGCTTTTAGTCTAACATTTTTTGCTTGAAAGGTGTTATTGACCTACTGTATAATAAGGTCTGCATCTCCAAATATTTTCATGCACATGATCCCCATTTCCTTGGCATCTTTCACTCCTAACATAAAGGCTTCATATTCTGCTATATTGTTAGTGGTTTTAAAATCGAGCTTATAAGACAGATGAATATTCTCTTTGGATGGATAGATCAATACTACACCTGCACCTACTGAGTTTTGAGTGCTAGCCCCATCAAAATACATGTTCCAGACTGATGTGGTCACTTCTTTGAGCTGCTGACAGGTGGGCTTAGTAAGCTGGACTAGTGTTTACTGAGAATAATCCATTTGAAAAATGCATGACCCAAAATCTATGTCTACTGCATAGATGGGGTGGTTCACTAAATTCTTTTCATTGCTTATGATGTAGGCAAGTTGATTCTCTCTGTAAAGCCTCTTGGTCTCCCCTCCAAACATTGGGATTGTAGCATATGTAAGTTCCATCTTAAGGGTGCCAGCTAGCCTTTTACTCCATCATCGAGACAGTAAGAGACCAAATTTAGGAGGGATATTAGCCACTACAATGTCCATCATGATTATTTTTGAGTAGCTGAGATAGGTTTACAACAAGGTATTTGATGAGGCCCAAGCACTTGACCTTTCTGGAGTCAAAGGAGAACAAATCATGGTGGGGTTTTGTAATGCTGAGGCCAAGCTCATCCATCACATCTTTTGGCATTATGTTATGGGAAGCTCCTAAGTCCAGCAAACAGTTATGAAGGACTTTATCATGGATATTCAAAGATATGTAGAAAAGTGGGCAAGAATCATTTATCTCTTCAATCATAGGGCCTAGGGTTACAATAGGTTTATCATCTTGCAGATTGACAAAGTCAATATCAATATGTATCTTTGGTTGAAGAGAATTCAGTATTGAAAATTTGAATGCATCATTTTTCATTATCTCTATTAATGGGAAAGGGATCTTCAATTTCTGAATCTTTGACTCAATGTTGAAAGGATAATGTAGTTTATCAAGAAACCTTACCTCTTGTACTGGATATTTGAGTTGGACAGGATCAAACTTTGAGGAATGTACTCGTTTTTGCAATTGTTTGGGAATGATAGCCATTTTCTTTGGTAAAAAAGTAACCTTTTTAGCTAGTGTAGCAGGCTGCTTTGCATGAATGGCATTCTTCTTAGGGGGAGCACTCAGCCTGGACCTCGGATTATAACCTCCTTGACCATCTGCCTGATATACTGCTTCTTCACTTATCTTCTCATCAATTAGGGCTTCCTCATATTCTGCCTGTGTCAGAAAAGAATAGTCAACTTCATCCTCCATGCAGTTGATGTTGTCTTCAGCCTCTCCTTCTTCCTGAATGAACTCTGGTTCTTCTTCTAGTACAACATTCTAAAATACCTCCCCTGATGTTGTTCTTCAGCACCCTTCATCTTTATACTTCATCCCTGAGCTATTTATGTTTTCCCAAAACTGGTCCTTCATGCCAAATATTGATCATGTGCCTCTTTCTGCTTTCGGTGGTTAAGAGGTCAAAATGTCGGTTCTGTTAGCTGCCTAAATCACTGCTTTTGGTGGCTAATGCATTGCCTCAGCATCCACCTAAGCCACCGAAAGCCCCGTTCTGCAAAAATTCTTAAGCAACCTCCAAAATTATTCTTTTAAGTTCTGTTTGCTTATCTTTTTATTCAGTGGGCTCCATGTTAGGAAGGTTAGCAGCATCCTTGCTTGATTCTAGATGCTGAAGGCTTACTGCAACTTCAGCTAGGGTTTCTAGTGTGAGATGAGTGCTAGGGTTTGGCTTGGCATCCTTTATCTACAGCCTCTGAAGCCTGATCATTCTGTATAGCCTTGTGTTGTCCTTCATATATCTTTTGTTTAGTCTTTTTAGAAAGATATACCTTTCTCTCATCTCTAGGTAATAATTGTGCAGCTGCTTATTCCTCTTAGTCAATATAGCATTGTTTTTCTTTATCTCTCTTTCTAAAATTTCCATTTCATACACTTGTCTCAGCAACTGATTCATCCTTTATGTCCCGGGCTTGCTAGAGGAAGCCTTCTCTGCTGGTTCATCTTGCTCTTTTGGTGTAGGTGATGGGAGTTCTTCATTCTCTGCTATAACCTGCACTGCTCGGTCAGCAACTTCCTCTTTTTCCTCTTCTAAATCTGAGTAGGGAAGGTTCAAAATGTTCCCACTATGTGCTGTGATTTCCTGGCCCTTTTCACTGAAATCTAGGTTTCTTTTGACCTGCTTGGTTTTAGAAGAGGAAGGAGGTTGTTATGTTGTTGTTGGGGATATAGCTCTTCTCTTCCTCTTTCCACTCCTTGGGGTGCTAGACTTTTTCGAAGGAGACTTCCCCTTTTCTTTTGGCTATAGGCGTGTTTCAAAACCATTCCAAAACAAGAAATGTGCCTATGCCATATTTCTCCTCTTCAGTAATTCTTGGATCAGGATTTGGATAAGACCATAGTGAGATAATCTTCCAGCAATCTTATTTGGTTGAGCCTTCACCTGGTGTGCCATTTTTTCCAGGCTCCTGCATAAGTAGAAAGGTAAATTCAGTGGGCTCTTTCCTGTGAAGTGTTTCATTAATTTGAAATGGTAAATCATGGCCCTATTGTATCTTCCATCAATAGTTATATATACCAAAATGGACTTCAGTAATTGTTTCCACCTCTCTTCTAGCCATGAGCATGGGACACTTTTCTTTCACACCACCCCTTTGCGTTCAAGCTTCAGATAAGATCTAAACTCCATATCCTTTGTAATGGTGTTTTTAAACCACTTCTCCCCAGTTCTAGGGAGTTCAGTCACTTCTACAATTAGGGTTTCATCTACCATGAATTCTTCCTTACCTATGATTTCCTTGGAGACATCGAAGGAGAGAGAAAATGCCTCATCCACCTACTGGTGTGAACCTTGAATTTTCTCACAAAATTTGTAGCAGCTAACATCTTTGAAGAACTGGCAGACTTCTGGATGTGCTTCCAGGTAGCTGATGTCTCCCAATTCTTACCTCAGAGCAGGCCCTGCATTCTTCATTTTGCTGAATGTGCTCCTGAGTACCTGCAAAAATTCAATTCAAGTTCTGTGGAAGATTTTTAGCAGGATGACTTTCAGAGGTGGTTTTTTAGCAGGCTGACTTTCATAGGTGGTTTCTAGTGGTGAGGATTCATACAATCGAAGGTGGAGTGTACTGGAGGATTGGGCACTGATTATGAGGGTTTTAATTGCATGAGAAATGCTTGGGTGAGAGGACGATGGCCTTTGGTGATATTTTCAAGACCACTTTCCCAACAATCATGTTTAATGCAAACTGGATACCTAGTGGAGATCTTCTGCAGTTCGTTGAACTAATGGAGGGAAGAGTAGGGTTTCGAGTCACATCGGTCCTCATTAGCTAAACAACGACCTCCTTAATCATTTACTTACTCCTTGATGTATTTTTCCTATCTTTTCGGTGGTTTATCGTGCCCTCTCATGATTTCTACTATGCTGACGGGACTTGATTTGATAGGTAGTTAACTGTTTCTTATTTTGACCTTTTTGGTGGTTAAGGGCCCCCAGGATTTTGTTCTCGAGCTGTCAAAATATGAGCTTTCGGTGGCTAATGAGCCACTGACCTATTCTCCTAAGCCACCGAAACATGATTTCCAAACGGTCTTGTAAAACTGGCTTTCGGTGGATTATAGTCTTTTTGGATCTCTTTTTTAACCGCCAAAAGACAGGCCTTTCAGTGGCTAATGAACCATCAACGCTTTCACCTAAGCCATCGAAACCGCCTTTTTACCCAATGCATTTCACTTTATTTTGGTTGTTAACACCCTCCTTCAACCATTCACTAAGCTTCTGAAACCAACACTTTTCGGTGGATAATGAGTTGTTTCAAAGCCTTGCCTAAGCCACCAAAAGTCCTTTTAGCAAATAATTGATCGGGCCAGCTTTCGGTGGTTAACCCTGCTCCTACATTAAACTGTTCGATGTCAAAACAAAGCTTTTCGGTGGTTAATGAGCTGTTGAAAAGCCCACCTAAGCCACTGAAAGATAAAACTTTCAATTTTCTCAAATATAGAAAAACCAGAGACCCTCAATTTGTTAGTCACCTTTAAATCTTTCATAACATTACTTGAATTCTTCATCCTATCAAAATAAATTTATTTTGGGAGATAACACTATTGTTCTTCTCCATTTATTTTGTGAAATTGGATATTTGTTGTATAAACTTATTCTATATCAACAAGCCATTGATACTCGAGAATTAGAATCTTTCCAAATGAAAATATCACATCTTATTCATCTTCAAGCTTACATTAATACTTCCATCTCTTACTTATTTATACTCCTCTTTCTCAAGAGATGTGTCCACAAGTTGGGATTCCTTGGACTCAGTGATGCCCCAACTCTCTTACTTGTTGGTCAAGCTAACCACCTCTTTCTATCTTTTGTCGACATATACCTTATTAGTAATTTAGCCTTGTGGGGTTTTGCGCACTTGATTCTAATGACCTGGCGATATCTATGCATATGGGTTCCACGTTTTAGTGGGATTTGCACACTTATTCTCTATATTCTTCTTCAAACTGGATTCACGTATATATAGAACCATTACTTAATGAATATTACACACTACTTAGACTTTCTTACACCTTTATATATTTCTTCAAACTAGCTTGAAGTCTTCATAACATCCATCTTTCTTTTTTAACATCAATATTGTTTGTTCAAAAATATTGAACATCAATATTGTTTTTCCAACAATATTGAACATCAATGACAACACCAAATTTCAACAATACCCCCCTTTGGCATTTATGTCAACACTGATGAGAACTAAGCTCTCCATGAGTGTGAGCTCTTCTTCGTATGTGCACAATTTTCTCCTCATGTAAACATGCCACCTTCATTTTCTTCTTTTTTTGCACAAACACTACTTCTTTGATATCTCTCAACATTTCTTCTTTCTCCATTCTTCCCTTTTGACATCAATGGAAAATGTATATTCCTTCTTAGATTATGAAACTCCCCTTGACATCATATTCTTGATTCATCTTTTTGCTTCTCCTACTGTGCCATAATTTCTGGCATGTCACAGATGCCTTTTACATAGAAAATTTGCATCTATAATTTGTCCACATATTCATTAATGTGATTTCCCACATATTATCACATCTTTCAAAAGAAAATCTTCCTATATGTGTTTCATTAAAAATTTTGCAGGTCGCACATATTTCCAACAGTAATTTTAACTTTGTAATAACTCGTTGTAACATTAGCGTACAACATTGGTTTGACATGCTTGGTGCAACGATATCTTGTGTGGTTCGATACATCATTTATGACCCAAGTAGTCACATCAACTAGCAAGATTTGTTCCTCAAGCACAATCCTCTTATTTTAACTATCATGTATTGTTCGTCAATTCATCCATAAATGCACTACATTTATGTGTATGTTCACTTGTTTCAAAGTATGCAAGTTGGTGATCTTCCAATATATTTATGAGTTGCTTCTCCATATAGAGAGTCATAAACCTTTCATTTTTTCAATCATTGTTTTCTTCTATCACAATGGATGGTTATCTTCAACAAGTCAGTGTAGTTGTTTCTAGTCTTACTGAGTCAGTCCAAACTCAGTGATAGGAATTCACAACCAATTTGGATAGTCATATGTCTCAAATCAAGGAAACATATGTAGAGTAGTGGTATTCCCAATCTCAAGTGAATCAAAGACATGTGCATGAGATTGCAGCTTTAAAGGATCAGGTTGAGAAATTAGAGAAGTAGCAAGAGACAATATTATTCCAGTTACAAGTGAATCATAGCAATGCCAGTCTTACCAACTAGTCTTCACAGGAGCTCATCTTCTACCAATTTCTTCTAGCTTCCAATTTTGAGTAGTATCCATCGGATCATCATATTATGCAATTGATTGATTGTTTAAACTCCACGCAAACATATTCATTGGATCTTGAACTTCATCTATTTATGCAATCTGAGCAATCTTTATTATATATTGAGATTCAATTATAGGCACCTAAAGATTGATGTCTATATTTCACCTATTTTTAAGAGGAACTAATTTTGTGAGATAATATTCCTATTAGAGCTCATGTATTATTATTGTTGTTTGTTCTATATGACAAGTTCCTTATATGTACTATCATTTGCGGTTACGCTGCTAATAATTTCTACTGAGGAAATTTCAACAAATGTACACTCATTACAGTGTCTTATGTACTTACCTCCTTTATGTCTTTTATGCCACTTATGGCCTGGTTGTCTTCTTCTGTGTTTTGACCTTTGGAGCACCCAATTTTGTAAGTTGGATGAGTACTTTCTATGTAACAATATTTTATTTGCAAACATGTATATGATCAATAATGCAATCATGCAATCCAATATTGTTTTTATTCTAAACAAATGGATATCTCCCTACTGATATTTTTATAGCAATGCTTTGTTGATATGAATGTGTTCTCCTTCCTTTGGAAATTAAATCTCAAATGAATGTATTCTTTGTGCGACAATATATTCTAGGTACAGTACTTGGTTATGCTTTCCTTGAATTCTTAATAAATAATGTGTTGAACTCGAGGATCTTCTTCAAGATTTTTTAGGTCATCAAGATAGAAAGCATTCATTTGCTTCTTGAGAAAGACTTGGATCATTTATTTCAACTATACAATTCTGAGGAGGTTTCTATATCCATTTTTTTATGTGTTCACAACTTCTTTAATACTGTCCAAGACCACTTTCTTTTTCCCTCCATATTTTTATGTCATTGTTATATGATACATTTCTTTTTGGTTGTTTCACTTTTCTTCTACAATATTAATCCTTATGCCCAAAACCATCACACGCATAAAATATTATAGTATGACAATACTTCATTATATGGAAAATATAATTACATCTCAATGATTTGACTATAATTTATTAATTTTTATAGATGAAAAAATGTTCATACCTTAATCCAACTCATTCAGAAGGTATATCAAACCTATTCCAAAATGTATTTGGTTGTTTTGGAGATGAAACGTAATTATTAGCGCAAACCTTTTCCATTGTTCCATCGTATCCTAGACCTATCTTATATTCTAGAGACCTCTGACTACTTAATATCTCATCCAAGATTGGTGTGTTGTTGTTGAATTTCACTTTAGTTTCTGCATCAAAACACATCTTGAGACTTCTTAGATTTCTGCAATTTGGAATTTCATCCTTGAGTTGCTTTTGACTCTCAAAATATTGGTTTTCCAAAGACTATTTTCTCTTCTTATTTCAACCACTTCACTCTTCAAGTAAGAAATATTTGTATATTTTTGCGCAACTCTTTCTATCAAAAGTTCATTTTTCTTTCTTGTTTCTTCCAATAATGATTTCAGAACATAATTATTTTCTTCCATCCTTATTACTTCATTTTGTGAGATGTTTAACTTATTCATGAGATCCTCTTCCTTATTAATCATTTGTTTTGTCAATGTTTCTTGAAAATAATTTTCCTCCTTGACATTTTCTTTAGTATTTAACAGTTGTTCCTTCAGGGATTCGTTCTTATTTCTTGAATTATTTAATTCTTCCAAATCACTAATTAGTTCACCTTGCAGGTCAACTTCAGTAGTTTCTTATTCAATGTTACTCATGTCAAACAAACTACTTGATCCACTTCTTGTATCATATTTTGAAGGTGAAGTATATACCCCCATTGTAAATATACTTACTCAATGTTTCTGATTGTCCTTCTTGAATCTTTTCTTATGATGATTCTTTCCTGAAAGAATAACAAGTATATTTTTCTTCTGAATATTCATATTTTACAAATGCCATGAAAATAAATTCCCTTGAATTATCATCACTACTATCTTCCTCTGATGCCCTATTGTCCTCATTAGAGTATAGGATCTTTCTCTATTAAAGGAAATTCATTTTTCTTTCAGACTTGTCCTATTGATGTGTCATTCTTCATTCTCTATGATCAACATGATCTTCACTATCACTATCTTCATTTATTTCTAAGCAATTTTTGAGGCAAAATGACCTACTCGACCACAAATAAAACATTTGAAAGGTAACTTGCCTTTGTATTTTTCACGACTCCTTTTTATTTTTTTCACAAATATTTCTTCTTCTTTGTCTAATTATAATAATTGTTGGTGTTCATGACCATTGAACTTAGTCTTCTTTGTGTCTTTGAACGTTGTTTCTTTACTAGAAGGATTATCATGTTCAATCCTCATCTCATACGTTGTAAGAATCCCATCCAGTACATCCTTTGTTAACTTTTTCATATCATTTTTGTCTTCTAATATTGATACTTTTGAGTCAAACCTATATGGAGAGGTTCTTAACATATTTTGTACAATAGCCTCTTCAGCAATCTCCACTCCAAGTTCTCTGATGATGTTGACAATTTAATCTAGTAGAAGAAGATATGATGCTATGTTTTCCTCTTATTTCATCTTCATGGAGTCAAAATTTTCTAAACAGGTTTGTAATTTTTCCTTCTTGACTTTGTCATCTCCTCCATATATATTCTTGATTTTATCACATATGTATTTTCCTAGTTTACAAGGCATCACCTTGGTAAACTCAAAATATGCTAAGCCACATAATATTGCATTCTTGGCTCTTGCACTATTTTCATATTGTCCTCTATCATTTGCATCCATTGGTGTGGTTTTAGTGGATTCATAACCATTATTAATTGAGTTCCAAACATCCACTCCAAGAGATTGTAGATACACTTCCATCCTTATTTTCATTCGACCCATCAAATCTTGGTGCTTTGTTAGTGGAAAGGCCTTCTTGTCTATCCATATCTACGCAAAAATATATCTCCTAGTAGTTAAACTATTACTAAATACACCCACTATGATACCAATTGTTGGAATTCTTATTCATACTGAAAGGGGGAGTGAATCAGTATAAAGCACAAATGATACAAATTTTTACTTCAAACAAATTATGCACCAATTTTTGTTTCAATCAAAGTAATAAGAAACACCAGTGCACACATAATATTTGTGTGCGTATATATATATAATATTTGTTTATAATGGGAGACACCAATCTCCAAAATGTGAGCACCAACTCACTCAAACACCAACCTAATTGCAAGTATCAACTTGTTGATTACAAGCACCAACCTATAAGGACTTCAATCTTATGTGCAAGAACCAACTTGTTGACTTCAGGCACTAACCTGAATGGATATCAGTCCTAGTGTTCAAACTCCAACTTGGTGTAGTTAGGCACCAACTTGATTGAAAACTGCATCTTCTCTTCTTGGTCTTCATCACCAACTCCCTTTTCGGTATTCTCCAACGCCAACTAGAAGGAAGCTACAACTCACTTTCCTTGCCCCTTCCTACCACCATAAAATGAATATGTTTCTTGAAATATATGCATCCTCTTTGATCTTTGTCTACTGCTTCTGATATCTTTTATATCCACACTTTGCACTTCCTGTGATCTGTGGTCTACGACTTCTACAATCTACAACTCTTTATCAATTTTGAAATATGCGATATATGACTTTAACACTTTGATACTTCTAAAAACCGGCATTTACTATTTATTCTCGTCAGACATCCTAGTGCAACACATCCCTCTAATATGCACATTATTTATTGTTCTTCTCCATTTCTTTTGTGCAATTGTTTCTTTGTTGTATAAACTTCTTTTAGACCAACAAGCCATTGATACACTAGAATTATAAGCTTTCCAAATCAAAATCTCACATCTTATTCATCTTCAATATTACATCAATACCTCCATCTTTTACTCATTTATACTCTTCTTTCTCAAGTGACGTGTTCACAAGTTGGGATCCATTTGACTCAGCAATGCCCAAACTCTCATACTTATTGGTCAAGCTAACCACCTCATTCCATATTTTGTCAGTGTATACCTTATTTATAATTCATCCTTGTAGGGTTTTGTGCACTTTATTCTAATGACTTGGTGGTATCTACACCTATGATTTCCACGTCTTGGTGGGATTTACACATTTCCAAATCTTGCACATTTATTCTCTGTATACTTCTTCAAACTGGCTTCATGTATATAGAGAACCATTACCTAATGGATCTTGCACACTGCTTAGGCTTGCATACACTTTTATGTATTTCTTCAAAACTGGTTATAAATATTCATAACATCCATCTTGTTTGTTTGACATCAATATTTTTTTCTCAGTAATATTTGACATCAGTGACAACACCAAAGTTCAACAATCTAGTTCATCATCTGGAGTGTTTTTTTTTTGTAAATAAAAGCATTGTATTACTGCAGAAAACCCGCTTTACATGGTGAAAAACAAAACTGGGCTACTACTACCCAAGCCTTCCCCGGCCTTGCCCCTACAACATTGATTCAGACCATAAACCTTCCCAACCCAAAAGAGGGAGATCCCCGACTAAGCAGGGTTTAATCCCGAAGTTACATACATTGCCACAGAAGTATAACCTAACTAAATCTATCTGAAACTGACAACCAAACATATTAACGAATGAGAATAATCCTGAACACCAACAACCATAGAAAAACTAAGGCAATACCTACCTCCCAAGGCCAGAGTAGAGGTCGTGTCGCGGGCATCCCGAATGCTGTGCCAAAGGACTTCCCCTCTTTGGGGGCAAGATGCTAACACCATCCTGGAGGCGAAATTCCACCTGACAGTTGAGGCCTCCATCCATGTGTTGCTACAAATCAAGGCTGAACAGAGAGATACCTACACGTGCAGCAATCTGGTCCACTTTGAGATGCATCAGCTTGCAATCCACACTGAGGGCCTCAATATTTTTGCTCATGAACCAGTATTCTTCATTATGCTCCTTCCATGCTCTGGATGGCTCCAAGTCCCCTTCCTCTTTTTCCAACACTGCCTCCACTTTTGCTTCCATATTCATGGCTACATGAGTTACCAGGTTCATTAAACCCCAATACAGCATGACAAGGCAGTCATGGGTCGAGGCTCTCCCCCATGTTGTTCCCGGATCGATGATCCATCCTTCGACCTCCTCCCGCACCATCTCAATGGGAATCAACAATACTTTATCCCACAAGGCCTTCTTAATCCCCTCCATGGCTTGGCGTTCCATTAATGGGATTCAGTCCTTAAAGAATTATGTCGATGCCTGAGCATGTAGCTGATCCCTGGTGGTCACTCCCTTGCCACCCCAGTTCTTGAGCTTCCCCTTGTCCCAGCGCTTAGTTTCCATGCTGCTTGCACTTGCTCCCCTAAGACCAGCCCTTGGCAGAGCCATTTTTTACCTCCCTCTTCCCCTCCTTGCACACTTGCTATTCAAGTTTCTCAGAATGCCAACCTTCTGAAAGCTGCTTAGCCTGATGCTCTTAGTGCTAAGTGCGCAAATGAGGAGCCCAACACTCACCCTAATATTAATAAGGTGGAGGAGAATGGCCATGATAATGGTTCTATATGGGTTTTCGATCTCCCATATCCTATAATAACTCATATTTGTACTTAGCACGATTTGCATCATCATTCCCATCATCACTTTTGGATCACTATCCTGCGAAAAAACTGTCCCATCACCCCTATCAAGCCTACCGATGTATTTTGGGTTAATGTTTGAAGTTTTGTCCTATATTACCATAATCTTGAGCCGCATGTCTATACATGTTGCTCAGCTGTATCCCCAGTCGATTCATTATGCCTCATGTCCCTGTCTCAGTCCTCTGTCAAGGCTTTCGTCACCTGTCCTCCCCTGCTTACATCCAGAGCTGCGAGCTGTCGACATCTAGGAATTCACTGTTCTACCTCAAATTCCTCTAGTCTGCCCAACCTGCGGGCCCCATTTACCTCAGCTCTAACGTTCACCGGTAGATCGGCCACCTTATTCACCTCCCATCCCATGTGGTGAAAGGACAATGTTGGATGGGATAGAATAAGGCCATGAATAACTTCCAGTCTACTAGCAAGGTGCCAACTCGACAACACCTTTTCTGTTGATCTCTTGTGGCTTAGTTGCTTGGCCATCTGCACTAGGATGAAAGGGTTTCCTTCCACCATTGCAGGCAGCCAGCCATTCCTAATGACAACCTTAAACCCCTGGAGCATTCCTTCCAATTCTATCAAATTGTTAGTGTCTTCCCCAATCGACCCAAAGAAGATATGCAATATTTCTCCCTCTGAATTTCTACAAGCTCCCCCAAATCCTGCCGCTCCTCAGTTGCCCCTGGCCGCACCATCAAAATTTATCTTGAATACCAGCCGAGGGGGGGGGGGACCACGCGTTGGGGCTTGAGGTTCCGTAGTTCTTGATCCTTTTACACATACCATCTAGAATTTCCTTATTCAATCCCCACTCCTTCGCTATTCTCTTTTCGAGACCTGAAAACACTTTGTCATCCTCACTCCACTGCATGCTGCGAATGGTCTCCAGAAGGTTCAAAGTCAGGGTTTTCCAGACGTATTCTGAGGAATGGAACTTGTCGCGGAAGATCCTTCCTTTGAGTTCCTTCCAAAATACCCACATGATGCTGCCTAGAAAATCTTTCCATAAGGTGCGAAGAATATTATTTTTTAAAGTCTTTGGGTGCCATTCTTTTAGGGTTCTACCCAGATCCCCTCTGCTTCTGTTACTTTTTTGGAATAATTGAGCTCCTCTATCCCAAATGTTTGAGGAGAACGGATAAGAATATAGCATATGATTCATGCTCTCCTCCTGGCATGAGCATAGAAAACACCAAGATGGGCCTTGAATTCCCCTATGTTATAAATTATCCCCGGTTAGAATCCTATGCCTAACCACTAACCAACAGAAGGTGGCCACTTTTGGCCAAGGGTTGGTTTGCCAAATTTTCCCCCATATCTCCTCTTCCTCGTCTTGGATTCTAATTATGGTATTGTAGGCTTCCTTAATGCTAGAAATTCCTCTTTGGGAGTGTTACAGCTGCAACATTTTCCCAAAATTCTAAAAATTTTAGGACCCTCCTTTACTTTGAGTTAGTTGGTTTTTCTTCTCGGTTTTGGTCTATGGATTTTTTGGGATGTTTTACAACGCTTTGAATTGCTATCAATCGATCTATTTTTCTCCTTTAATGCTTGAAAGAATCCCATCCTTGATCGAGCTCATCGTTGTTTTTGCATATCTTTCGAAACCGTTGTTAATCGGGAGTTAAGTTTTTTGACTTTCTGCCGTTGCGGGTGGTTTTTGATCGTCCCGCCATTGCGGGTGAGTTTCGGTTCTATGACGTGTCGGATGGTTTTTGATTCTTCATCGGAAGGGTTGAGTTCTCCCTCATCCGGCATTGCGGACAGATCTTCACTCCGGGCGTCTGCCGTTGCAGATCATGTTGGGTTTTGACTTTGTCTTACCCTCCGATCTACGCTTTGAATTGTCTTCCGGCTGCGTATCGAAGCCTGTTAACGTCGCGCTTTCTGTCGTTGCGGATGGAGTTCAACTTATGAATTCCCACCGTTGCGAAGGAGTCTAAGTTGTCGGTCTCCGACCTCGGTCCTCGCCGACGCCCGATCATTGTTGATTCACGCGTTCTATTAGCCGTTGCAGGTGAGTTGGTGCTGGGGACTGTCCGCCGTTGCGGAAGGTCTGGGGTTCTAGCCGCCCGACTCAAATTTGGTTTCGCGACCGATTTAGAGCTCTCGCACGTGCGGCTCTTTTATTTATACGGGGGCAGGGGTTTGGATTTTTTTTGTTGTTTTGGGCCCGAGCTGTCATTATTCTCTCCACACTGTCGACCCTACGAACCTTGTGGAGCTCTGTGTTTGTACCCGCGTCCAGGTGTCAGTTGGAAGCTCAACTATTGTCACCTCATCAGCTATGCATCACTGCCAGGTAGGCTCATTACCGCCATACCTCATGCTTTTCAAGGTTTTGATTGGGTGATTTGTGCTGCGGTTGGGGTATTACTAGGATTGTGTCCCCGTATCCCTTTTTCGCTCGCACACGGAGTTTTCACCCACGGCTAGGGTTGCCATAGTCATTTCTCCTTGCATGTTGCGCCTACATTTTGAGAATTGTCGATTGGGGATAGTTGTTTGTGGTTAGAGGGGGGAAGTCATTTTTTTTCCTTTATAGAGCCCGCGTATTATCTTTTGACCTCGACCGTTTTGGTTTCGCCCCGCGCGCAGTGGATTAAGGCGCAGTGCAGGCGGCCGTTATGCCGCCTGCACCTGGTTTTCCCCTTGTAATAATGAGGTCCAGGAAGAAGTTTCGATGGGGGTTTTTGCTGGTGATTTGTTGATGAGTCCTCAGCTGGTCAATTCCCCTATTATGTTTGCCCGGTTTCAAGCCCCAACCTCTTGCCCGCGCCGTCCCGCGCAATCCAGCGGTTCTTGTTTCTCTGAAACCCTAGGTGGTCAAGGGGGCTGTGCTGTTGTAGTGTTTACGATTTGAAGGTAGCATGGATGTTGGCATTGGTGGGAGCGCCGTGTGCAAAAAAAATTTGTTGATGCCCGCAGTATTTAGCCGCACCGATGTAACTATCTTTCCATGAGCCGCATAGGCTATTGCCGTTTTTTTTTTCTTAATAAAGCCATGTCGTCAAATGTTTAGTTACATTTGCACCTTGCGTTTGAGATTCATACTTGTGCTTTATGAGTTGTTATCATGAAAAAATGGCATACTGTGAAATAATGTAGATTTAATGCCAGCCAAATTATGATTAATCCAGTTTTAGTATTATGTAGCAGAAGGACATCGCTCATTATATTGCAGTAGTGTACTGAGTCTATTTCGTACTGGTAGTTCTGATAGTCAGGACATGGCTGCGTTGTGCATACATATGTTGGTTTCTTTTCTTGCTTGCACATTAACATATGATATTAGCACATTGCACAGTATTGCATGCTAGTTCAATTCTTCAGCGTGAAGGGCTTATGTCTTAATTTCATTACAGTCATAATACACTTGAGAATGAATAAACTGTTGCACAATGTTCGCAAATTCGAATTGCTTAATGTCATAATGTTATACATGGCAGGAAGAACTTACAATGTCCAAAAGGTAGAAAAGGAAGGCCCCTATGGTCGAAGAACAATCAGCAATAGAGGTCGTCACACAGACAGAATATATATATGAGGACACCCAATGTGTCTCGGGTTTTGAGCCTGAGTATAAATGGGATGAGATATACAGATTGATTTCCCACAGGGAAGTCCCAGACATGGGTCTCGAAGAGGAGCCCATTTATGCCAACATAGAGAAATCCGCCATCATGAAGGTGGCTACCAAACCAGAGCTGTTCCCGTGCTCTGATGTTATGAGATGGATTCTGCCCCACGCAAACAGCAACACAATGCTTATAGGAAATGTCGAAGGTCAGGGCTATGCTGTATTTAGCCCAGGATATGTGGCGCTAGCTTACCACCTGCCAGAACCTCAAATATTCCTGTCAAATGATTGGTTGGATAACCTCAGGATGGATTTGGTGGAAACCCTGAAGAGAATGCTCTTGCCAGGAAAGCTCTATCGACACAGGGCAACCGAGGATTATGATACAGCGAGATTAAGAGCTCCTTATAGATTTGTAGCTCTGATGCTAAACAGGATCTTTGGTAGAGCCAATGGAAGACTCTTCAAATTTGAATGGGTCCCCATTATGTTCCATGTGGCAACCCAAGGAACAATCTTCAACTGGGCCAGCCTCGTATCAAGCAGTTTCTCTTCTTGCGTAGCTGCAGCCTTGGGAGGAGGAGAAGCCCGTAAAAAATCTGAATTCTATATGAGTTCAATTTTGATAGACTGCATACTATGTAACCAACCTTTCCCTGGCCTCAAGTGTGCCTAGGACAGGGAGAGAATGCCTGTATATGCAGCTTACAAACCATTGTGGGCTCATCAGTACCACAGTTATTACAGAGAAGTATGTGAGCATTTCATTATGCCACTATACATGCTTATCTTCTAGAAGGAATGTGACTGCATGTCGGAAGATGCTATGCAGGTAATAGAGGAGTATGGAGATTATTTCTTGACCCACAATGGTATGTATCTTAGAATGTATGGAGGCTCAAAGACACCTTATCTGCTGCCAAAGTATGCAACGGATTATATAATCCATAAAGAGGCGGTCAGACAAGTGTTCATTGACGGAGTTGGTCATTTCCTGTTCCAGCATAAGAAAGCTACATATCCCCCTTTACCTTTCAAGTTAGGTAGCTGCAAATTCGCCAATGTGAAACAAGCTGCTGAATTCATAGAGGAACTAGGGAAGTTCCACTTTGGGGAGATGCCTTTCCGGCGCAATGACACTCATGGTAAAGTGGCTGAGCACTGCAAGAAGCATAAAGTGTTCTTTGAATATACCCATCATTATGATAAGGAAGAATCCGTTTTTAGGAATGCCCCAAACATGACGGCTCTCAGCAGAAGATTCAAACCAAAGAACCCCACCAAAGGTGGAAAAGGGGCAGAGCAGGCCAAAGCTGAACAAGCCAGAGCTGAAGAAGGAGCCAAAAGGATAAGGGAGGAATCTCAGAGGCTGGAAAATGAGGCTGCAGAGTGGCTGCAGAAGGGAGAAGAAGAGAAAAGGAAAGTTGTCCAGGAAGCAGCTGAACTAGCAAAAGAAGTAGCCAGAGAAACATAAGAGGCAACTAGGCAAGCTTCCAAAGAAGCACAGAGAAAACTAAATGAAGAGCTCCAAGGGCAGGAGGATGAAAAGATAAAGTTAACACAACAGTCAGCCTCTGAAACACCAACAGGGCAAAGTCAGGAAGAGGAAAACCCTGAGGTGCAAATCCTTCAAGTACCTACTGCTAGCACTCCTGTAACCCCTATGCTCCAAATAGTGCCTTTCGTCCAGAAGAAAGGGAAAGAAGTCCCTGATTTTAGTACTGTATATTATGACAGGACCACTAAAGAATAATGAGGAGGATGGAAAAGAAGGTGGAGGTGAAAGATCTATCAGGGAAAATGGTGACAGATACAACAGTCATGCTAGGGACAGAAAAAGACCCTATGTTCACGATAAGAGCCGGGGCTGCACTAATTGATGCCTCCGCTGATAACATAAAGAAGGTGATGTTTGAATTAGAGTCAGCTAAGAAGACCACTGCTCAGCTAAAAGACACACTGAGACAAGAAAGAGGAGAGGGTAGCAGACTTAAGAGGAAGTATGAACACGTGCTAAGGGAAATGGAATCCACAAAGGGTGAAATCCATGTCCTTCAGGTGGAGATCCAAGCCAAGGGAACAGCACAAGAGGCTCTAGAAAAGGTGCAATAGGAAGTTCAAGATCTGAAGAATGAGAAGGAACAGTTGAGGGCAAAGGTGGAAGACCTAGAGGCGCAGTAGACTATCATCTATGAGTCCAATACTGAATACACCAAAGAACTGAAAGAGCAGCTGACTTCTCTGACTGCTGAACTGGAGACAGCAAAGGAACAGCAAGTCGATCTGCAGCCATTTAAAGAGTATATCCTAGCGCAAAAGGCTAAAATGATGCAGCTACAAGCTGCTCTGGAAGAAGAAAGATGCAAATTTCTTCGGATGGACAACAGGTTAGAGGAGATCATAGAAACTTCCTCCTATCTTGTAGACAGGTCCCAAGATGTTCTTGAGGTCTTGAATGCCAGAATGGCAAGACCAGAAGATGATGCCGAGATTCCAGGAGAACTACCAGGCAAATATCATCAAACCCTCAGGAGAGATCACAGCCTAGTAGAGTTTGCCATCAGCACTACTGAATACTTTAAGAAGGTTGTCCGAAGGACACAGGTAGCATGCTCAGAATATTTTAAAAGGTTACTTAATGCATACAACCGCTGCCAGACAGAGGCTGAGCTTAGGTTTGAAGAGTTCCCAGATCATGAGACCTTTGTGGACATATTGCAGAAAGGGCATCAAGATGCAGAGGCCAGGACGCAGCAGATTCAATCCATTGATGCCATGGTACTGAAGAACGAAGTGGGCCACGCAGCCATTAGCATACAGATTCTAGAAGACTAGCTTCGGTTGAGCCCAGCAAGGATTGAGGCCATCAAGAACCAAGTTGACAAGTTTGAAATTAACATCCAGTTCCTAGAGCCGTGCGCTTTTGAAGGCCTCGTTGCTGAAGCAGCAGCGTGGAAAACATTCTTTGAAAACCAAGCAGGATCCTCCTCATAGAGGACCGGTCAACTTTTATTAATGTAATATTTTTGTAAAAGTTTTGAGAAATGAAGCGTTGGGAAAGCAAAAGTTTGGGAAGCCCAAAGGTCACTTTGGGCAACCCAACCATTTTGACCTTTTGTATAAAAATAGGAAGTGTAGAAGCAAAAGGGGCTTTTTTCCCAAGTAAGACTGGAAGGTTGTTGTAAGAAGAACTATTTCCTTTTGCAATAAAAATTATAGTTTGCCTGTTGAAAGAAGATCGGTGGGATTTCAAATGTTTTGCCATGGATAGTCGAAAGATGAACTACTTTGTTTTTCAGCATTGTATCCGTGAATCGTGAGATCGTTCTAACTTATGACCTATTTCTTGTTTAAATGATTTCTGATTTATTTTATGAAATAACCACCATGAGTAATGCATGATTATTACGAAACAATTGGTTAGCTAGTTGTGGAAATATCTTTCATTGTTCATGCCTGTAAAAGTAAATGTCAGCTATCTGTAATTGCTTTTATCATGTGTGCACATCCGCATTGCTCATATTTATTAAATATAATTTGGCTCCCCGGGGATAGGTAGATAGAGATAAATAGATAGACAGATAGCTAGGTCAGTGCATAGATGCATGTCTGATTCTGGTGCTGGTGAGCCTAAGACGATAGGTAAGAACCTACGCATCACATTGTGACTGATCCCCGCATCCTTCACCACCCTGCATGTTTAGTTAGATTCTTGCAGATCATTCTTAAGTTAAAAAATACAAATTCCGGTGGACCGGGCCACAACCGGTAAACCCTTGTTGTTACTTTGACCTACGGTAGCCGGACCATAAAAGCAGACGGATTCCCTATACCAAACAGTCAACGGGCTAGTTGGGAACGTTGATTGGGGAGAATCCCTTACTGTTGTCGCCTGCGAATTTCCAGGCCCCAACAGGGAGTAGCCCCAGCGAAGGACATCATCCCCTTCTTTAAGCAGGATACAACGCTACTGAAGCGCACCCATAAAGGCTCTGATATCTTCCTCTGGGACATCGAAAGCTCCTCTAACTAGGGCAGCCCATTTGCATTGGTCATCCTGGGTTACCATCTCCTAGTATTGATTGACATTTATTTTTCCTTCCTCCAGGCCTTTGGCCCTAATGTGCCGCCATCGAGGATCATTCCCTAGCTTGGGAAGTTGGTTCCATGAATCATCCCAAAAGTGGGCTAAGTTCCCTGCTTTAATCTCCCAAAATCTATGCTCCTAAATTATTTGTCGCCCCACCAGTGCTTTCTGCCAAATGTGAGAACCCTGTAGGGTCGCTGTGTATCTTATCAGTTGGGACTTATGTCTATCTCTCACATATTTTATGCGCCAGATTTTCTCCCATGGTTCCTATGAATATTTGCACCACTACCACCATATCTTATCTCCATGAATTTCACCCATGATTTTGGGGTCTCAAAGGCCGAGGCCTCCTCTCTCCTTGGGTCTGCACACTTGCTCCCAGCTGACCAGTGAGAATTTGGCCTTGGATTCCCTCCCTTCCCATAATAAATTCCTTTGAATGCTATGAATCTCTCGAAGGATAGACTTCGGAGCCGTGAGGACAGAAAAGAGATACACAAGCATGGCCTGGAGGACCGACTTAACAAGGACCAATATGCTTGGCAGATTCAGGGGTTTAAGAGTCCAACTTGCCAATATAGCTTTAATCCTGTCTAGAAGATCTTGCCAGGAAACATTTTGAATGGTTCCCTGACCTAGCGGAACCCCCAGGTATTTGAAGGGCATGGTCCCCTTTGGGAAACCCAGAATCCTACCAATATTTCTCTGGGTGATAGTGGAAGTGTTAAAGAAAAATACCTGATACTTTTATGCATTGACAGCCAGACCTGACGAATTAGCAAAGAGCATCAGACTTGATTTGAAGGCGCGAGCCTGTTGGACTGAAGGGTGCCCCATTAGCATCGTATCATCCACGAACTACTGATGAGTTTTTTTTTCCATATCTTCATGAAGCACTAGACCCCTGATCCTGCCAGCTTCTGCCTGTCCTTAGATAAGCTTGCTTAACCCTTCAGCAGCCAGAATGAAGAGGAATGGGGAAAGAGGATCCCCCTGTCTAATGCCCCTTGAGGGGGGAAATAATCTTGTCAGAGATCCATTCAAAAGAATGAAATAAAAGGGAGAGGAGACCAAGGCCATCACCCATTCCACCCATTCTGGACTGAAGCCGTGAGCCTTCAAAATTGCCTCTAGATAATGCCAGCTAATCTTGTCGTATGCCTTGGCTATGTCTAGTTTTATGAGCATTCCAGGGATATTGGTTCGTTTCAAAGAGTGGGTGACCTCATGGACTACAATGATGTCATCCAGGATATGTCTACCTTCCACAAAACCCAACTGCTCTGGACTTATAAACCCTAGGAGGAGAGGCTTTAGACGATTTGCGATCACTTTCGTAATTATCTTGTATATCACATGACAAAGACCTATCGGCCTGAATTTATATGGCGAATCCACCCCTTCTCCTTTGGGGATTAAATCAAGGAAGGTCACATTGAAGGACTTGAGCACTCCTCGCTTGCTCCTAGATCCTTCCATGATGGCCTAGACTTCCTCTTTGATCATATCCCAGAAAAAGTGAAAGAAGTTAGTGGTGAATCAATCCGAGCTTGGGGCCTTCTCCTGGTCCATATGGCTCAAATATTCCTCCACCTCCTGTAAGGAAATGGGTTTGTTCAAATTCTCATTATCCTCCCTAGAAACAACCATGGGAATCAGAGCAGTGATCTGAGCTATATCCTGCTCCCTTAAGTAATTATCCTCTGTCATTATTCCTTTGAAGTAACTCAATAGTTCCTCCTCCACCTCTTCCCTAGTTTCCACCTGGGTCCTATCATCCCGCTTGATTCTGTGGATCTTCGTGCCCAATCTATTATGAACCATCGAGTTGTGGAAGAATTTGGTATTCTGCTCCCCCTCCTGCAGCCATTTGATTTGAGATTTTTGCTTCCAAAAAATATCCTCTTGTCTCTCCCTAGATTCCAGCTAGGTGAGGAGTTCTTTTTCTTTTTCTTTCATCCCCATGTCCCATCCCAGGTCCATACCTTTTTTCTGTAGAAGGTCAATGTCCTGGATGAGCCTTTTCTTGTCAGAACAAATGTTACCAAAGTCCTCCTTGTTCCACGTGCGGATCCTAGCTTTGAGAGCCTTGATCTTCTATTGAAAGTTGTACATTCTAGTACCTCTTGTGATGTCCAGCTCCTGACACCATTGGTGAACCAGTCCTTTAAAGTCCTTGTGTTCCAACCAAAACTGCTCAAAGCGAAAAGGCTTAGGCAGGAAGGCATTCATGGAATCTGAGTTGAGGCAGATTGGCCAGTGATCTGAGTCAGCAGCTGGGAGAACATTTTTCCAGATCTCTCCTGAACCACTCATGATATCTTCTAACACTAGGAATCTATCCATCCTAGAAGCAACAAGGTGGTATCATCCCCTCCTGTTGTTCCATGTGAACCAACCATCTCCAGTCTCTAGATCTTCTAGGGAGCTTTGGGCTAGAATCCCCCTGAATTCCTCTTGGTATTTGTCCAGAACTCTTCTCCCTCCTTTATTTTCCCTAAGGACAGTTATTAAGTTAAAATATCCTCCTACTATCCATCTCCCTTCCTTCACTATGGAATCCACCCACCTTAGGTGATGGATAAAATCTTGTTTCTAGGCGAAGGCATTGGGGCCATAGATATTGGCAATCGTCCCAGTCGTACCAGCATCTAAAATCTTAAAATCCTCCATTAGGGAGAAGTGACTAGCTCTCTAGTCTGAGAGGTTGACAAGATTTGGAAACCATTGGATGGAAATTAATCCCCCCATACCTTCAGCATCCATTTCCATTACATTGCTTCCCTTCCATATTCTTTGGTTGATCCTCTTTAAGGATTTGAAGCTGCACTTGGTTTCTTGCAAAAAAAGCAGATCTGGTTTTTCCTATTTCATTTTCCTAGCTAAGGTCCTGATCTTCCTTGGGTGATTACACCCCCTAATATTCCATCATATCATCTTAATTGGGTAACTTTACTTACTTCATAGAAGGCCTCCCAGATTGTCGAGTACTGACATGATTCGATCAACCTTACTCCTATTTTTGCAATTCTCTGCTTGTTCGAATTCCTTCCTCTTTTTTGTTCTTCCTCCAGGGGTTTCCTCTTAATTCCTTTCTAGGGTTCCACATTTATCCCTAGATCCTGACGTGCTTTGGAGTTGATGATATCCTTCTGAAGAAGTTTGATCTACTCCCTGGGGACATAACCTTTTCCTACCTTATCGCATTCCTTCTCTATCGCGTCTAGATCTCCCAGCTCCATTTCTTCCACCTCATCTTCCTCCATAATATCCTGCATACTGATATCTTTGGTTTCCTCCCTCACTTCCTCTGTCTAGATTACCTGAGTGTTATTTCATTCCTCTTTTTCCCCTATACCCACACCCTCTTGCGCTAGTACCTAGAAGGGATTATTGCTCTCCATATATTTTTCTGATAGATCCTTCCAATTGCACTATCCCCCATTGTTTTTACCTCTTATTCGGCTCTTTACCTGGGTGAAACCCTCATGTTTTGGAGCTCCCACTTCTTGAAACCCTTTTGGGAAATTCCTCCCAAAATGACCATACTCATGGCAGATTAGGCTACAAAAAGGAAATTGCTCATAGTCTATCTGTTGAATCCACTCCTCATCATCCCAGTTCAGGCTAACAGCCTCCAGGAGACCCCTCGAAAGATCCATGTAAACACATATGCGTGCAAACATTGTGTACCTCTAGATCTGAGTTTGCTCGGTTACATTCACAAATTCGCCTATTGAGTTACCAATGTCTCGTAGGATTTCCATATCCCAGTACTCACCTGGGAGCCCTACCAATCTGATCCATACCAGAGCAACTGTTAGATCCTCTGTTTCTAGGTTAAAACGCTCCTGCTAGGGGCGGAGGAAAAGACCGGATGAAAAAAAGAAATAAGGCCCCCCTCCAGGACTCTATCTCGATCCTCCTGATTAAAGAAGATTATGGTGAAGAAACCTTTTGCTCATAGCCGAATATCATAGTGGTCTTTTGGCTTCCACGTGCTCTGGATCCATCGCACCAGATCCTTCTCCTTTGGCCATACACCCACAAATTTTCCAATTAGGGATTTTTATTTCCATGTCTCAATATTTCCACAGATGAAATCTGATTGAATCTGGATTGCCAGGATCATTTGAGCCCTTGGAAGGAAACCCCCCTGACCCGGCTTCCTCCCCTTGGCACGCCCATCCTTCTCTTCGTCCAGATTATTATTGCCTCCGCTGGGCCCTTCAGAGGCATGACCTCGTTCTGAAGCGACCACCATGGAACTCAGGGGGTTTGCAGCCCCCATTCTCCACCAAAACCCGCTCAGAGTGTCTCCCCATATCTCACACCCTCCGTCATTTCTGCAATTAGAACAATTCATTTCATCATTGGGAGTGTTAAAATTTAGTAAATTGTAACAATTCATTGTCAAAATTTTAATTTACCATTGCCGAGTGACACAATTAATGTCACTCGGATATCTAAATCTTTAAATCCATGTAAAATGTTAAAATTCAGTAAATTTTACAAATTCATTGTCAAAATTATAATTTTCCATTGTTAATGTGACATACCTAAAATTGACTAACATATAAACGTCTAGTTCATATTCTTAGTCGTTGTTAGTCAGTGATATTTGTATTCATGTGACTAAATTAGTCGTTTATGTTAGTCATTTTTTTAGTCACTTGTTAACTAGACATATATTTTATCCCATGACTAACTTAGTTATTTACCTTAGTCATTTTTAGTCGATTCACTTAAAATTGCTCAATTTTGGTCGTTTATGCCTCCAAAAAAATGTGGTGACTAACTTTTTTAGTAACCTAGTCACTTATATCTCATTTTGTACTAGTATTAATAGTGATCTTCCTTGACATGGCTTATAGGAATCTACCATTTGATTTAATTTGTTTGAGAAACCATTTTTTATTATACAACAATCATATTTGCATCATTGCAGATAATAATAGGAAATTCATTCATAATGCCTTTCCCCTTAAGACATTTCATGTATGTAATATTTATGTTTCAAGTTATTTTGGAAATTTTAAATTAAGTGAATATTTTACATATCAGACATTCAAGTTGGTATTTCTATGGGACATTTTCAAATAATATAACTCCATTGTGTCCAACTTATATTTGTAGTTTTGTACACAAGAATGTTTTGTTTGACATTTTTTTAAATATAAATTGGTAATGAATTTTTTCCCTTGAATTGTTTGGAATTCATAGCAATAACCTCTTTGAAGAAAATCATTGAGAGTTTGAGTGATCTCAACTAAAAAGTTGAAATTTTGGTCCTTTTATTATGTACATTTTGTAGATTGGGTGAAAAAAATGTCGAGGTATATTTTGAAACATCAATTTATATATTTATGTTACAACATTTTGTATTGTGATGGATGTTTGTGAAATACATGACCTGCAAGTTCAACAAAAGGTCACTGAGGTTATTACACATTGTTTCGATTGTGACAAAGTTTCCAAAAAGATGTGTTGTTTGATATATTTTAGGTATGTTTTGTATTGGATGTTACTAGATAATATATTTGGCAAGATCATTGGTTCATTCTACTAAATAAGTTTCTTATAGGATGATCACATTTGTCTTATAGGATGATCACATTTGTATGATTTTCACAAGTTGTTTTTTGCAAGGGTGTCTTAATGAGTGTCGAGTTATAAGACTTGTGGACATGCTATGAAGTGTATTTTTGTGAGTTTGTTGGTCTTAGCTTTGTCTTTAATAGAGTAAGACAAGATTTACATTTTCTATCATACATTCATACATGGCCAAAAGTGATGGTGAAAATTCAAATTTTTACTCATTTATTAAATCGCGACCCTTAACATTCGTACATGTCTTATGAATTACGACACACAAGAAAAAACAAATTATAGGAAATTATATTGTCTTTCCATCTATGTGTGTGTGTCAAAATTGCATTTAATGGTAGGTGTGTTCTTGTAAATTTTAGGAAAAGTTAACAAGTGGTTTGTGTGCACATAAAACAATTTATTCATAAATGTATAATTTTTGAAAAAAAAATATGAACATAATCTACACAAAATGCACTATGGCACAGATTTTTTTTTTTTAATTTATGTTGCAAAATTATATTTTTTATTAATTTTTGAAACTAATTGTTGAAATTTTTAATTGCATTTTGTACACGTGTGTAAACATAAAATTTATAAGTTTTAATATATATAAGTGTAAGTTTTATAAGTTTTAATATGTGTGTGTGTGTGTGTGTGTGTGTGTGTGTGTGTGTGTGTGTGTGTGATAAACTCATAAATTATATGTCAATGGATAGATTATTCGTTGATGAATCTGTTGGTATGAATTTCTCCATCTAAGGTGCATCCGAGGACAGAGTTTAGGCAGGGTAAACAGGGAAGTGAAATTAAAATTGCAAAAAAGAGGGATAAAAAACGGGTTTTCCTATTTTGTTATACATTTGCAAATCTATTGAACTTGCGTCACATTATGCCCATTATGATTTATATGTATACATGAATTTTTGTATTCTATGAATTGTTGTTTTCTGGCTTATATCCTTTTTTTAATTGATGAGCTATTTTTATCCCAAAAATTTCTGATGTTTAAGATCTTGAAAGAGAACAAATATCCTAAGGTTATCAGTGAAGGTTTATTCTTTGGATGGTCACTGCAATGGAATATTTTGGAGTTTCACACATCAAACTAAATATTATCTACCTTGCTAAAATATATCTTAATGGCCTACTCTCTGTATGTTTTAGTTTATGATATAATTGTTCTTCTGTAAATTACCTGTGTTTGAGAATTTTTTGTTTGAGCATTTTTTTCCTATAGTGTTTAAAAAATTTTAATGTATGATGAATGTTAGGATGTAATTGATTTTTGCAAGGATATTGGACTACAATCTAGTACTGCATCCATAATAAATTCAACAATCAAGCTTATTTGCACCTTGCATAATTTTGTTGTTCCAAGTACTATGGTTATGAGACCATCCTTTTTAAAGGGTCTGTTAAAAGCTATCGCTTTTAGATAAGTTTATACATTTCAGTGAAAAAAAAAACTTTACATTGATATGCATTACGGTATTTTTGGTAGATGCGCATTTGACACTCCTAAATACCCTTGATACATAGTATGAGAAAAATCCCTATGAGGTGGGTTGATTCTAGTTGATGATATTTACTTTAGTTGATTCTAATGCTTTGATTTTCAAACAACAATGTTCATTTTCTTGTGTTTTTCAATGTTACTATTAATAGGGTCAAGTGGAAGCTCATAACAATACCATAGAAGTTTTAGATTATGCTTCAATTTTGAGTGGGTCTAGCTATGGATTTTTTCCATGTGAAGATATAAGTAGAAAGATAATACCAAATTTAATAAAAAAATTAGGAATCCCGGATTGGAAGGTGAGGAATTCTTTGCTATAATTTTGTAGAAAATTTTAGCATTGTCTCATTTGGTTCAAATTAAACTAGGATTGGAAGGGCTCCTACTATATGAACTGGAACGGATGTTGGACGAGGTGTTTCTAGTGCTAGATCTATTATTACTAGACCTACTTCTTTCGCATATTTAGTCCTTGTATCTACTACTAGTGGATCAACTGCTATATTAGCTAAGTATATTGGCTCTACTACTAGTTCCATTAGTGGTGCTTACCTTTCTCTTGTTATCGTTGTCTATACTTATAGGAATAGATCACTAATCAGTGTCTACCTTTAACTTTTCTTCTACAAGTATTCCCACTGTAGCTTTAAACTTTGATGGATTTACCCTTGCCTCTAGCTTTGCCACTTATTTCACTAAATTTCCTGCTACCTTTGTACTTAAATCCATGCTTGGGGACAATTCTACTAGGTTTTGATCTTGATTTTAAAATGGAACTACAAGATCTGGATCTAGGGAAAGGGTGGTTTATCTTGATCCAGTGCATGAACCAGTTGAAGCTCCTTTTGTTGGCCTTAAATATGTTCCCATTCTGTCATATTTCTATTTCAACATTCAATTCCATGGCGCACATTCATTCCAATTTGAAATCTTATTTATTATCGGGAACCACAAATAGTCGATCCACCAACAAATATAGATTGAGATGCATATCAATATTAGTTAGTTATGGAACCAGTTGATATTGTTGTTAAATTTTATGTGCTAGTTCTTTCTTTCTTTCCCTAACTTTGACTAATATTCCCACTAGCAATATATCATGTTCTAGATTCATTGGTTGTGTATCCATAGAAAGCAAACTCATCTACATCAAAGCCATAAACATAGTAAGTAGCTTCATATTTCCCAATTAAGCCCCTCATCATGAGAAAGAAATAGAGGTGTTTGACTACCTACATCCTACCAATTATCCTATAAAAAATGCATCTATAGCATAAAGAGCTTGTCAAAAATGCACCCATAGTAAGTAAGAAGAAAAACCCCAATTAAGCATCAACTCAAAGGCACTCAGAAGTAGGAACACTCACTCTTGATAAAAATTATAATGATCAAGTAGGAAAACAACCTAAATGGATGATAAACATAGAAACTATAGTTTACCCTATCCCATGGGTCCAGTAGCTATAAATAGTGTTTATATTTTGGTAGTCACGCCACCCCATCCATGCTTGAATTAAATAAAAAAACTATAGGTGATATAGGAAAAATGTAGATCAAATAAGCTCATATAATTTAGGAAACAAGCCCTTGATAACTGAGCACTATGAATGACTATGAAATGTTGTGCAATCTACCAATTAATTGTGTGGGACCGGTAATGAGTGTAGGACATAGTATTTTTATAATTGAGTAGTTGGGTGAAAGAACAAATTTCCTCAATAATGGAATAGCCAGTACAAGTAATGTAGGAAAGCCATAAATGGATAAGTAGTAATGTAAAATGTAATGTATGGTAGATGATTAACAGTTACATAGGTTTGGGCTTTATATAAGCCCATCATGCACCTTTTCGTAAAAGGGCATGACTATTGACTTAGATAGTATTTAAATAATAATAAATTAATATTAATATTATTTTATTATTCTATTGTTACATTGGGAACTTGTACTAGGAATACATAAATGCAGATTAAAAAAAGCAAAGGTTGGAGCAAATCATTGATAACAAAAATAACTTTATCCGGCAATACAAAAAAAGGGGGTAAAGCAACCAAGGAGAGAATGCGTGAGAACGATAGGAGTACATAGCCAAGGGAAAAAAACACCAGTTGATCTTATTGAACCAATACTAGTTTTGGATCAATATCCATAAAATCCAATTTATTCTCATATGCATATCCAAATTCATCAATTACAAAGTCCTCACTAGCCACCCATGTTATTATCCCTTGAGAAAATATCAAATTCTAGATTTAAATCCATACCCAAATACATATGTTGTAGAGAAAGTATATCAATTGCATATCCCATTCCATATCTAGTTGATTGGGTTCACTTGAGAATAGAGACCATTTACAAATCCAGTTATTTTATTAGCCAAATGATCCTCAGAAACATAAATAACAGGTAGAACGGAGCTAGTTGATCAAGTTGAGTAAGAAACATTTAAGGTAGTTGGAGATCCTATTTAATTTCTACATCTAGAGCCTCCCATAAATATGTATCCAATAATCATTGACTCAGTAGTAGTGACAAAGAAAGCATAGTCAATAACATCCCTTCTAGATCGAAATATTTAACTAGAGTTGTAAGCAATTTACCTGGTCATAGAAGCAAAGGATATAGAGGCTAAGGCATACACTAGTACAAAATGAGATATAATTGACCAGGCAACCAAAAAAATTGGTTACCACAATTTTTTCAAGGGATAAATGAAAAAAGTTGAGCAATTTTAAGTTATCCAACTAAAAACGACCAAGATAAATGACCAATTTGGTCATGGGATAAGATATATAACTAGATAGCAAGTAACTAAAAAAAAAATGACCACATAACAATAACATGAAGTATATGAATTGGTCATTTATTTGGTCATTTTTAGTTGTGTCACACAGACAATGAAAATTTACAGTTTTGACAATTAATTTGTACATTTTACTAAACCTTAACATTACTGATGGATTTAGAGACCCCCTACACACAATGAATTCAAAGATAATGAATTACAATTTTTAACCACTGTCGTCGAGTGACACAATTTACATGTTCGCTCGTGTCTCTAAATCCACCTATAATGTTACAATTCACTAAATTTTAACACTGTAGATGGATTCAGAGACCCCCTAGAAAGGCGTATTTGAATCGATTTGCAATGTTAAAATTTAGTAAATTGTAGACCCCCTCATGTGTCACAGCTCGAAAACCAACACCAAATTAGTGTTACTGATCATGACAAATTCCTGGCAAGACACCAAATTGATGATGTTTTGACTAGCATCATTATACCCATTGGCATACCCCATAACCATAATTTTGTAACCATGTATATAAATCATGGTAACACCCTAGCTCTCACGGCACCTTCCCAAAAATACTATCTATATAAGAACTACAACCATAACACCTAACATTTTTATTATTATTATAATTAAAACATACAAATCAATTTTATATATATATATAACAAAGCATTATTATATAATAACAATACAAATCAAATTTTATTTATAATATCTCACAATGTTATATATAACCTAAAACATCAGCACAATATGTGATAATACTAATAAACATACAAAAAAACACAAACATATTGGTTTGGTCGCCGACCTAAAACCCAAATCCCACGAACTTCTATGACTCATCTGGTGAGGAAATGGATTATTAGGATTGAGATCTACAAGAAAACCCTCAATTGCATGACTATAGGGGCGTTGAAAAAGATAGGGTTTATTTTAACTCAACATGGTGCAATCCTGACTATGAATACAAACACAAGTATACATATGATAGACTCTAGAATCCCAAGTCTAACTCAATTCGATGTATGATTCCAGGAGTGGTCCTTGGGAGGTGAAAGGGAAAATGGATCCTTTGTTACTTGGCAAATTTATGGGGGATGGATTTACATTTCTGTGTACTTTTCAACATTTTGTACATTGTTGCTTTAGCATCCCTCAACCATAAGTCTGGCATTCGATTATGAGGTTTGGTTTGGTTTCTCTCACATTCAAATTATCTAGAGAGTGAGAATTTATAAGTCATTGTAACAACAGTCATAGCATATTTCATATTTTAAAATGGGTGCAGTGGCCAAGTACTTGAAGGGATGGAAATGGTGGTTGTTTTCACTAGGGATAGAAAAATTTGTTGTAACGGCAGCAGTGTCAACAATACTACATTCTAAGAAACTTTCACACCATCAAGTATCACCTTTTCTAGGCCCTCCCCGAGCTATTTCTCATCAATATTCCCAATCCTTGAAGGTTTCACTAACCTTCTTTCCGATTCAGAAGGGTATGTCTCTCTGTATGTACCCTCTTCTTTTAGTTTCTATCACATTGGTTCATGTTTTTTAAGATCAAGGAATCTTTGTTGTTACATTGTCTTCAATTAGGTTAGTACATTTCCTGTAGATCTGTTAGTTAGGGTCAATGTGTATTTGTAGTGTGTAGAATGTAGATCTATAAGCAGAGAATGTGCTGGAAACAATACGACTATATTGGGGATTAGGAATTTTTTTTGTTAGACTTTATGGTCATATAGGTTTTTATTTTATGTTTGGTGGATTTTTCAACAATTAGGAAGTTTCCTGATGGCAATCCCATATCATGGAGAGGGAACACAGCTTTCTTCGATGGTAATGATGTGAGTGAAAACCTATCTGGAGGAATGTATGATACAGAGGATCACATCGAGTTTGAGTTACCTATGGATTTTACTGCAACTCTAATATTTTTTCTTGGAGTATGTTGGAGTATGGGGATTAGATGGATGTTGCTCATGAGTTAGGAGCATCCCAGGATTCCATCAGATGGATCACATATTATTTGATTAATGTGCATCCTTTAAGTAATGTATTGTATGTTCAAGTATTCCATGCCATCATGTATCTTTTAAGTTTTAAGTTTTACCCATCCCCTTTTTCTTGTGTCAAAATTATCAATCTGAAGTCATAACAAGCTTCAGATATACACATTATTGCTGCTTGAATTTTCATATCTTCTATGGTACTTAGAAGCAACATGCACCAATGTATTTACTATTTGTTCAATGGATATCCAAGCGTGGCATCCTCTACCTGAAATTGTAACCAATATCAGTTAGATAAATTTTAATTTATTGGTATGCATTCAATATCTACCAATGAAATGATTCCTTCTAACTGTTTAAATTTATAGTAATAGTTCAACTAGTCACAAGCTTAGTCAAAAGGTTACCCCAAGGTTAGCTCATTAAATGTGTATAAATCTTGAATTATTAAATTCTTCATATTTGTTGATTGGATTGCATCTATGATGACTAGAAAAGTAACCCAATTTATCTATTAAGTATATATGCAACTATCAAATCCCATTACATTACATTTTAGCTTGCTTTGTCCTTAGCAAGTTACCCAGTCTTAAGCCAAAAATCTAGGATTCATCCAAAGTTTGCAAGGATAAGTTTTATGTTGTTGTAAATTTAAATTCAGAATATATTATTATTATTATATTTTATTATATTTTTTATCGTACCTCCTTTGAGGGATGTTTTCCCTCCGATCGGATATTTCATTAATGTAACTGATCAAGTAAGAATTGAGGTAAAACCTCCATTGTAAGTTGGGGAAATAGTCCCCAAAAGAATATTGTAAAATATGTGTTTTCATTCCCCCTAGGATAGGTCATCCCAGTAAGGTCCATAAGTTATCCCTGTTGGACCAAAAGGTCACACAACTGAAGAATATAAATAGGGAGGCGCCCTCCCTCATTTGGACACACTACAAGCTCAAGTAAGTTCGCTCTAAGAGAGAGAAAGAAAAGTTCATTGGGGAAGAGAAGAAGAATAAGTTGCAGAAATTATCTTATCTTTTGGTGTTTCCATATTTGTATGACATTGTACTATGTGACAAATATATACTAGATAAGTTGTTGAGTTTTTCCCGAGAGAGGGTTTTCCCAGGATACAATCTTTGTGTATCTTTTGTGTTGTGCTTGTCTATATTTCATTGATCCTATTAAATATGGTTATGATGTTATGATGCCAAATGTTTTAAGATCTTGTATAACCATTAAAAATATAACATGGTATCAGAGCCACCCTAAAATAAGTATTTATGAAGGTGAAACACTACTACAACTACAGCTACTAGATATCAGGGTTTCATGCTTGAAAATCTTAGAAGGAAAAATCCAGTCATCTTAGCATTTTCACTATAACTAGAGGTTAGAGAATATCAGGAGATGAAACTTTAAAAGGAAATATATGAAATATTTATGTACCTTGTGTGTGAGTTTCATCCTTAGATTCATTGTACTTCAGGAGATATGATCCCTTCAAATAAGGGTTCCAACCTTTTCTAAAATTCAGTCTTAAATAGGCGACCTAGGGATAATTGATATATATAGGGATAGGAATATCCAAATCAAATTTCATAATATTTTGCATATATGGAATGAACTTTAGTTACTTTGGTGTGAGTTTCATACCCCTAAGTTGAAACAATGACACATGGAAGTCCATACAAGTTTGTTATACTGAACCAGTCCACAAAAAGGTCACCTTGGGAAACTGAGCATATGTTCCACTTAGTGAATCAGAAATTTCTCTAACCTATGGGTTTGGAAATAAGATAGATAATTCTACCTTAGGACCAAGCTTCATACCTTTAGGAGCATAAATTTAGGAGATACATCAAAATTAATATGGGACAATTCTGCATAAGAAATCAAAGAAACTAGTGCATCAAATATTTTCCAGTTATGTCCACAATTTTGGGAAAGGAGTATACTACTCAGATCGCCTTGAGGAGGCACATATTTATATCCAATCAGATCTGCAAGACACCCAATTTGAAAAATTAGGGTTTCTCTATCAAACCATAGGTCCACCAAAAGCATTCTTCCAAAAAAGCACTAAAGCAAACATCCAGTTGAAGCAATCTCACTGGCAAGTTCTATTCTCTCTATTTCCATTTGAGGTTCTCACTTTATCATGATGAAAAATGGTACCAAGATTGAGAAAAAGCATGAAGGAGAAGAGAAATTATGGGCATGGAAGTATAGAGTGCTTCTCATACTATTAGAGCATGACTTAGAAGAGTATGTCAAAGAAGAAGTTGCAAATCCATAGGGAGATGAGGACAAAGCTAAGCATAAGAAGAAATTGATCAAAGCCAAGAGAATTATTACTGGATCCATTAAATACCATTTGATCTCATATGTATTCTCTTTGAATAATCCCAAGGAGATGTTTGATGCAATGACCAGCTTGTATGAAGGAAAAAACATCAATAGGAAGATGACCTTGAGAACTCAACTCAAGGATGTGAAGATGCAGATGTCATAAATCATTCAATCCTAATTCACAAGGGTCTCCCATATCAAGGAGAAACTATAAGCCATTGGAGAAAATGTCGAGGAACAACAAGTGGTGATGACCACCTTGAATGGTTTCCCCTGATCATGGGAAAATAATTTAAGGTATCTATGCCAGAAGGAGCCCACCAATTCCAGTAGCAAGAGAAGAAAAGATAGTTGATGATGACAATCAAACCCTAACATCTCATGCCATCGAAGATGATGAACAAGATAATAAGAGAATAAGGGAAGATTTCTCAAGTGATGAGGAATGTTTACTTTGATCCAAAAGGATTCAACCCATGAAGAAGAAGAACCTCTTATCCATCTCGGCATTGGATAAGAAGGGATGCAGTTGTGATTGATGAAGAAGAAGGGACACTCAAATATATGATGTAGAAGACTTGTTCAACATTGTTGATCATGAGTAATACAAACACATGTCCTCAGAATCAGACAATGGAGTAGAGCACATTGTTAGAGACTCCAATAATCCATGCAAGGAGACAAGGACTAAGAGGGATTCTACCTAACAAACAAATATAAGTGTTTAATTGTCATTTCATGTATATCTAGTTACTTAAATGATAATGTTTAGTTGTGTACATATTTATGTTATTAGATTTAGGAAATGTATTATGCATGTTAAAATGCTTGTATTCAAGAACATTATACGACTAATATGCATGTGATGGGTAAGTCGCATATGGTTTTGTACAACATTCCATTGATACTTATCTAGAATGAAACCTCTTTGTTGACATTTTGGGAATAGTGCACACTCCTAATAATGTTCTGGTAGAGATGGAAGGAATCTATAAATTTACCATATATGATTGATGTTGCAGCATTCGCTAATATAGTTGCATGATTGTGTGGCGTATGTCTTTATGCATAAGAATTTCATTGTTAATATTTTTTGAAAAATATGAAATGTTTCTAATCATGCAACTGAATTTGACTTGTAGGAAATATCGTGTACAATCACCTACAAGAAAAGAAGGTTGGGACTTGTTTCGAAGAACAAGTGAAAAAGGTTCAGCCATAACACTCAAAGAATATTCACTTCAACAAAATGAAGAGGAATCGTGATGGAAAAAAGAGCTTCAGAAGAATATGAGAATCATGATATGACCGAGCCACAGAGAGCGGTAGATCCACCTAAATAGGTGAACACATACAAGAGAAGATGATCTTGGGCATGAGATATCATCCAAGACGAAGAAAATTATGGTGCTCCATATGGGACTTCTAGAGAAATTAAGAAGCATCGTACACTCTCAAGTTATGCGGCACTATTGTGTGACGTCATTGATGCAGATCCTTCCAACTGTGAAGAAGCAGTTGAGAAAAAAGAGTTAAAGGATGTTATCTGGGATGAGGTTCTGAGACCTGAAGGGAAGTCTGTAGTGGCTTCCAAGTTGATCTACAAGATCAAGCATGCAGCAAATGGAAACATCAAGAAATATAAAGTAAGGTTCATGGTTTCTCTCAGAAAGAGGGATTCAATTATGGCATGACGTTTTCTCCAACGCAAAAACACTTCTTTAAATAAGTAGAAGTGCATATTGATAATAGAACCACATGTGTGTAGAAGGATTTGTACAAGATCAGAAGGAACCCATGGTAAAACACATATATTTACATGAAGAACTTGAGGATCACCTAGAGTGATGGAGATTTCAACCTTTGAAGATGGAACCTTACACAGGATGAGAATCTCATAGATGGGTGCAAGAGGAACATTCAACAAGGTTAGACATGGAGGATCTTGGTATCTATTAGCCTTGATAGATAACATAGATGGGTACACAGAAGATCGATAATAAAGGAAGCTACATGTCCCTCTAATGCAGAATGTCCTAATGCAAAGAGTACAAGATGCAGAGGGGGGATGGTGATTCAATTTAGAGGGAGTGACTGCAAAAGATATCAAAGTTCAAGAATCTTGACATGATTCTTGGGTGTAGTAGAATCTAGAGGATATTTTCCTTAGCCAAGGAAAATGTGTGGTCGTTGTCCTAAAGAGATTCAATATGTTGGACTATAGCTACACCAATGGCATCGAACTTGAATTTGTTGTGTGATCCTACTTCAGAGACAATTGAGTCCATAGTCTACATGCAGATGATCGGTTCATTGATGTACCTATCGAACATAGGGTCATAGGTATGCCTTACAATGAACACTTTGATTAAGTACACGATGGAGCTGATACATGTTCACATGGTTGTGAAAAATCACGTGTTGAGGTACCTAAAGGGTATGGTCGAGTATGGCCTCATATATGTGAGAGATCATAGGATATTCCTACGGGGATATGTTAACTTCTATTAGGATGCTAGTGATACATATTGGAAGATCACTTCAAGGTGTTGCTTCAGCTTGAGGTCTGGCATGGTTTATTGGTGCAGCAAGAAGCAAACGAGTGTATCACTTATTCAACAAATTATGAGGCAATGTATCTTTAGAAGCTACTTATGTGATTGTTCGATGCTGAGTTAGAGATGACTTATGTATTTCATGGAAATTTGGAGCACATCGAGAGATGATATCACTATATCTTAGATATGGTGTAGAGAGGAGAAATGAAGCTCCAGTATTGTTGAAATAATGTAACTACGAAAGATATTCTATTGTACTTATAATTGTATTATCGTTGTCCCTCCCTGAATATGTTGCCCCTCTAATTAGGGATGTCATTGATATAATTGGTCATGTAAAGTCTTGAGTTAAAATAAATATATAGTATATCTCACCTTGGGGAGGTGCATATTTTCTACCATTCATCCCTAGAAGTGTTCACAACTAAAAAATTAGGGTTTTACCATCAAACCCTAGGTCATCTTGAAGGAGGTTCCAGAAGCAATCCTCAAATTAGTAAGTACTACTTCCTATATTCCCATTTAAGGTTCTCATTCCTTGAAGATGACAAAAAAAAACAATCTTGATGAAAATATTGAAGGAGTGGAAAATTTCAGAGCATCCAAGTATAGAATCATGCTCATTCTTGACCTAGAATGCTACATCAAAGAAGAGGTCAAGGAGTCAGAGGGCGATGAAGAAAATACCAAGCACAAGAACGACATGATTAAATCCAAAAGGATCATATATGACTCCATTAAGGATCATTTGATTCCTAAAGTATCATCAAAGTACACTCTAAAATAAATGTTTGATACTTTGACAAATATTTTTGAAGGAAAGAACATCAACAAAAGAATGACCTTGAGAAATCAACTCAAGGGAGTGAATATTCAAAAGGGAGAAAACATGCAGTCATACTTTACAATATTTTCTCAAATCAAAGAATTATTGGAGGCTAAGAGTGACATGGTGGAGGAAGCAGAAGTTGTGATGACCACCTTGAATGGTCTCCCAAGGGATTGGGAATTTTTCATCAGATGTATATGTGTGTTGGTCTAATCTACTAATGTAAATTAGAGCATATAATTTAATTTTCAATCCAGTGTTTGTAGAACTTAGAAACACATTCAAAGTATATGGATTTATATCTAAACTTAGTCTAAAAGAAATAAATCTAAAAATGGCTTGAACATTGTAGGTTTAAGAAGTATTAAACTCCCTTACAGGAGGTATCATCATTATATTTGTTAACAGCCATCAGCATTTTAATCATCAACTTTTCTAAATATAATATATCAAGAAGCATAAAGAACTATAACATTTAGAAAAAACTCACTGTTGAAAACAAAATTATATATTGAATTATTTTACAAGAAATTAATTCACAATAGATGTTAATGCTCCAACAGTTGCATATGCATCCTAAAAATCATTAAATTGGTAAATATTGGAATCAAATCTTGAACTAAACATTACTCTAATGAACTTGAATTTAATAGCAATCTACAACAAATAAAAATGCAATTCATACGATAAAAAAACATGAAAAGAGAATGGATGTGTAGGCTTGGAAAAGGGGGGGCTCTAATGCTTTACTTGCACACCTAAACACAATCAGATCACGAAGACTTTGCTAAATCCATGAAATACTCTAGAAACATGAATTAACACTAATATGATAAAAAAAAATGAAGGTCTGCAAATTCTATTAAATCCAAATTTCAAATTCCAAGTCCTAAGTTATCAAACAATCTATGTCTTTAGGTATTTATAAAAAAGGTTTACAACCACAAAAACTAAAATCACCCTTGATATGAGGATGAGATCCCATATTCTCTCTTAGAGGATCGAATCCAACCTTCATATCCACATAAATGGGTAAAATCCCATGAAATCCCAAAACTACCCAAATTTTATGCTAAAAGAAAGGTATTTTCTGCACAAGTGGCCTAGTTTGACCAACGTTGACCAGACACCTATGAAGATCTTTTCGTGAAGCTGATAGATATTTATACATCCTTGGATGTCAAGGATTATGCCACATGTATCAGATCACACCCAGCTACCATGCAAGTATATGAAGCTAGGAGCAATTACGGAAAGTTTTGAAATCTTGTAATTTATGTTAAAAAAATTATTTTAATACTTTAAAATTGAAAAATTCAATTCACCAAAATTAGTGACAATTATACCTCATATGGTCATATTTGAGGGAAATATGGATAAAATATGAAGGATATGGATGGATTTTGAAGGGAAAATGTGGAATGTTATGACAAAAATAAGCATCAAAATAGTGACTTGCATCTCCCCTAGGAGGAATATCTTGCATGTCCTCATGCACAAAAAGTGGCTTTGAACTGTTGTCAACGACCCTCTACCACCTCTATTTTTTGTGATAATGTATCCAGATTGGCCTGAACTGTATGAAGAACTTTTAATTTCTAATATTTTCCCTTGAATGCTTTCTTTTGCTGATACCATTTGCATGCTTGTTTGGAGGTTAAAATATTTTGAATTTGAAGCTTCTTATTCTTCTTCTTCAGTTTTTCATTTTCCTTCTTAAGATTCCCCTTAAGCAATTCTTATTCCTTTACTTTTTCTTTTACCTCCTTTATCTTATTGTCTTTCTTTGAAAACCCCTTATTTTTCATCTCTCTTGCATCCTCTGTAGTTTGCTACTCATGAGTAGGAAAAGTAGTATTCATTACTTCATTTCTTTGCTCTTTTTCACCTATTGAATTTTCTTTGTCTTACTCTTCCAAATTATGAATGTATGCATATTGAATTTGTTGTGATTCATCATCATTTTCTGTTATCTGTCATTTTTGAACTTGTTTGCATTTTCTTGATTTTCTCTCATATGTGGTGAAAATTGTCTTTTATTTGGAATTATTTTTTCTATTTTCACCATACTTCTTCTTCGTATCCTCCCCATATCATGTTTTGAGCTTGTTGCCTTGGATTTTTGCATTTCCTCTTCATTATCTGTTATCCTCAATATTTCTTTTTTCCTTTAGTTCCTCTTTTACTATTTCAAAACCATTGCCAACTACAAATTGTTGTCATGACAAGTCTTGTTTTTGTAATTCATATTTGATTATCATTTTGATGAAGCCATAGTGGTATAAAATTTTCTCTATATTATTCTCTTGTTTCAGAACATCCTTGGCCATCTTAGAAAGGATTTGCAATAAAAAGTAAGGCATATTGATCTCACAGTCATTTTTTAACTGTTGCATCAATTTGATGTGATATAGATATATAATATTCAACCTTCATTCACAAGTAACAAATTGTTGAATGATATAGGTTATCTCATCCCATTGATGAATCAACCAACATCTTGGGATTCCTTTTTTCCAATCTACCAATGCTTCCCTAGATATGGATATAAAAGGTGTCCATGAGTTGTCTTTGAACTGTTTTGTTTCGAAGTATCTTTATCCTTGTTGAGGTAACCCAGTAATTTGTGCAATAAAATATTCAAATAGTCTGATGGTTAGGTTACCAACTGTATCCCTCTCGCCAACAAATGAACAACCAAATTCTAAACCAACTTTTTCACAATGTCCATCAAATTTTTCAAAGAAAGAAATCCACTGGTTTTTTTCAAAAGTTTCCAAACAATCTTCATGAATTGTGGACGAATCAAATATTTCTAGTTCAAATATAGAGACCATTTTTCTAATTTCAACAAGAAAAATATTCTTACTGTCTATACAAAGAAATATTCAATCAAATCTTTAACCCATAAATTCTTCCTTTCCTAGCTTGCAATTTCAATTTTCAATTATGCATGTTTTCAACAATATTTTTATTCTCAGAATCTTCTTCTGGTAAGTTGAATTGGTACTTATATTAACCAATTTATTAACAATGGTTTCCAACTTACCTTTCCTTATATTATTCCTGCTTGAACACATCCTGTTATCCACAGTTGTGCACCCAAATTATGTGTATCTCTTTGATTCTAGAAACTTTAGTCTACGGTTTACTATAAAAACTAAATTTATATGTTGACAGATGGAATTGTCAACATATAAATCATTTTTCAAGTTCCTTCTGGTAAATTCAATCTTAAAAGTGTAGTAAGGAATCTTTTTCAGAGTAGATAGGAATTCTTTAAGCAATTGTAGGTTCTATTCTTAGGCTCGTGATTTTTAAATATAGTGTTGGAGTCGAAGTGATGTTCTGAACAGAATGCCTTGGGAGCTTGTTACCACCACTATCTTGTCGTTGCATTGAGAAAGTTAATTGAATTGTGCTACTGTCATTTCTATATCCCCATCAAAAACTCATTATGTTGTCTCAAATATGGAAAGTTTAAAACTTCAAGGTTTCGAATCCCCAAGAGTAAATATTCAACACATACACACATCAAAAATTTGTGGAGGTAAGGAAAATGAAAAAAAATGCACTTGTACTTGCACAGTTTCTTAAGTGATCATATGATTACTGAGGATGGTTTCATTATGCATCTGCCACTTATGAATTTTCACTCCCTTGTTTATCATCATTGTTCTTTTACTCGCATTGAGTGGTCACATCATCCTACAAAATTTATTTTTCAGTTTTCTCTTGTAATCATCATAATTTATGCTCCCAAAAATATGCTCACATTATTACTTTAGCCTATGCATTTTTCTCAAACTTATAACTCCTAATCCATTAGTCAAACTTAGAGCATGTTTTCTCATTTTATTGCTAAATCTGATTTGTTGTAGAAAATTTTCAGGTTAAAAACCATGAAAACAAAATTCAAAAACAAGATCTTCTCACTTTGTTTAAAGAACCCCTCCTTATGACTCCTCCTTGTGATCAAAATGACTAGAGTTGAAGGAATAGGACTGAAATTCAAGAACCTTCCTTGTAACCAAAACAAGTCTCTTCCATTCTTCTTGGTCATTGTTTTTTATGCTTAAGGATAATGGAATAAATGGGTAAATGATGGAGATTGTGAGGGTAATAGGTACTTTGTCAATACTAAAAATGAAGAATTGTGCAAAATTTTAAAACATTAAAAGAATTCTTACAAACTTGTTTGTTGCTCCTTCCATTGTGCTTGTCATCCAACATTGTTGTAGTTGGACTGGATTGGAATGTTGCTGCAAAAATATCTAAATTTCTTCACTGAACTCGGAGTTACTATGATATTCAAAAATTGTTAAAGTTGTGACAAATTTAAAGTTTTTTTCTAGTCCCTCTACTTGATGTACTCTCCAAGTCCCTCTGCTTAATCTTGTAATAATCTTGATATGCTTTTCAGGTCCCTCTATTGCAAAGTATGATGAGATTTAATATGCTTTTTGAGTAAAATGTTGATATATGTAGAAGGTACAAAGAAACTCAAAAATTTGACTTCTTCAATGACTTCTTCCCTCTCAGTCTTATTGATTGACTTGTCCTCAAGTATTTTCCACAGAACTTACTGCTAACAACAAATTGTTATGTACAAAAATATTCAGAAGATACTCATAAACTAGAAATTCACTACAAAGAAATTTGTTAAGAATTCTCATTGGCAAATGTTAATTTGGTTTTCCAATGAGAATTTTGGTTTATGTTGTGCCAGTTTCATGGGTTTGCACAACTAAACCCCCTTTATATATAGAGAGAAAGGGGGGGGGAGTGAAGGATACACATGAGTGTGTTTGTCCAACACTTTCATCTCATGATGCTGAGATATATGCTGCAAAAACCTTCTTTGTTTACAGGCTTATTGTAAAGCTTTAGCTTATGTCCATTGAATATGAATGATCTTGCTTCTTCATCTATTGTTTGAAGTTTGACTGAGCCATTATCATACACCTCTACAATCTCATATGGACCACGCCAGTCAGTTAAAATTCCAAGTGATTCTATATTCCCATAAGGCTTCATTAAGCTTATATAACCAATCTTTTCTATGCATTTGAACTGTCTTGGTCATAATTTCTTCCAAAGTTGTATTAGTAGACACTACCTATCCATTGGATTGAGGATGATAGGGTGTTGATTTCTAGTGCTTGATTTTGTATTTGTCTACTATGTCTCGCACCAGTTTAGAACTAAATTGTGCTCCTTGATTAGTAACAATTTCTATAGGAACTCCAAATCTTACAAATATTTCTTCAAACGGAAAATTGACTACCATTTGTTCTATTGCTCTTGAAAATGCTTTGGCTTCCAATAATTTTGTAACATAATATGTACATACCAAGATGTACCTCTTTCCTTTTGATGCTGGATTGATAGGATCAATGAAATCAAGAGCCCATTTCTCAAATGGATCTATGAGAACTTTTGGATTAAGTGACATTTCATCATATGGTACTGGTCATCCCATCCTCTGAAAACTATCACATATTTTAACATATTTCTTGGAGTCTTTGAATAGATATGTAAAATAGTACCCCAAGTTGAGTATTTTGTATGATGTTCTTTTATTTGCAAAATGGCCACCACAAGGTTCATCGGGACAAGCTTTTAAAATTTCTAATATCTCATTTTTTCTTACACATCTTCTAATGATAAGATCATATCATGTATAGAAAAGATCTCCATTGACCCATGTGTATCTAGAACTTTGTTTAATTACTTGTTTTTATTCTTTTGATGAAAAAGATGGAGGTAACTTTCCAGATGATAAATAGTTATCTATATCAGCATACCATGGAGTTATAACTGAAATGGAAAATAGGTGTTAATAAGGAAAATTATCTGAGACATGAACAATCTCACCAGAATTATTTAATCAAGATAGGAAATCTACTACTTGATTTTTACTTCGAGATCTATCTAGGACATTCATGTTGAATTCATGCATCAATAACAACCATATTGTTATCATTCCATTAGTAATAGGTTTGTTCGTTAGATATATTATGGAGGAATGACTTGTATGGATAAAGACTTCATAACCAGTGATGTAGTGATGAAATTTATTCACAACATGTGCTACTGGAAACATTTGCTTCTCAGATATTGTGTAATTCAATTCTGCAGGGATTAGAGTTTTGATAATAAAGTAAATAGCATAAGTCATAAGATTTTATTTTTGGCCTAAGGATTCTCCTATTGCAGTGTCTGATGCATTTGTAGATATGTGAAATGGAAAATCCCAATTAGGTCCTCTTAAGATAAGTGTTGATGATAGATTTTCTTTGAGATTCTAAAAGGCAGTTTGACAATTAGTATCCCAATGAAAATGTACATCTTTTGCAAGTAATTTAAATAATAGAAAATTCATTTTCCTAAAATTTTCAATGAATATTTGATAATAGCCTGCATACGCAAGACAACTTCTAACATCTTTCTGATTTATTGGTTCTGATAAGTTCACAATGATTTGTATTTTTGCAGGATCCACTATAGTCCCTAATGATGAAATATGATGACCCAATACTATTCCTTCGGTTAACATCATGAAACATTTTTCATTGCTAAGAGAAAATTTTGTTTCTATACATATTTTTAGGATTTTTTTCCAAATTCTTCAAGGAATCATCAAAAGTATTGCCATACATAGAAAAGTCGACCATGTATACTTCTACACATTCATGTATTAAATCAGAAAAAATAGCCAGAATTGCTCTTTGAAAAATAGTTGGAGCATTACATAAACCAAAAGGTAATAACTTATAAGTATATGTACCCTAGGGTCATGTAAAAGTAGTTGTATCCTGGTCTTCTAATGTTATTTTGGTTTTATTATAGCCACTAAATCCATCTAGGAAGGAAAAATACATTTTCCCAACTAGTGCATCCAAGACTTAATCTATGAATGGTAATGGGAAATAATCCCTAAGTGTTGCTTTGTTTAATTCTCTATAATATACAAAAACTTATCCACTTTATATTTTTCTTAGGTACAACAACTAATGGAGAAACCCATTGATTGTTAGATATAGAGTAGATAAATCCCACCTTTAATCATTTTTGTAATTCTTCTTTAACTATCTCTCTCAATATTGGATTCATTCTTCGTTGAGGTTTCCTTAGAGGTATTATATTATCATCTGTGTAGATATGATGAGTACATGTTTCAGGATGAATTCATGGCATATCAGTGCATTCCCAAGAAAATGTTGTATGGTATTTATTTAATAATGCAATCAAATGTTCTTCCTGAAATGGTTCAAGATTTGCACCAATATTCAAGTATTTTGTAGGACTGATTTCAATTATTTTGCTTTGAGAATTTGTTATTCAGTTAACAAGAAAAATATCATTAAATGATGATCCTAAAGAATTGATTTGGCAATTTTCCCGAAAATTTTGTCCTAAAACTTGATCTGTAGCAATGTATTGTATGTTTCTCAATTGTTCAGAGATATCTGGTTCATAAATGAAATAGTCTAACAAACCTTCATTATTTTCCTCCCTAAAATCAAAATCTTGATTAATCATTTAGAATAGGTTGAATCGCTTCTTCCTGTTGTTTTTTTGTTTCATCAAGACATGATAATTGATATACTACATAAGGTGTTTGAGCACGAGGATAAAGTATGATATGTTTCCTTTCAACTCCATATGAAATGATCATATTCCATGTTCTACAACCAATGAAAGCATCAGCTGTGGCCAACCAAGGTCTTCCAAGAATCAACGGATGTCCTCCTATATTAGATTTTGGTTGAAGAACTATGAAATCTATGGGATACTCCCAAGAATCCAAAGAAACTATAATATCTTCTAGTATACCTTCTGGCACTACTTCAGATCTATCAGCTAGTTCTAAGACTAGTGGTTGGTTGAATGATTTTGCGGATTCAAATATTTCATTGTTTATAATGTCATAACATTGATACTTGCACCTAAGTCAATTAATGTACTAGACATTGAAAATTTGTTGATAGTTATTGTTACCATTGGGATTCCTATATCAACATATTTTTCAATTGAAACAATATTTGACATTAAGCCTGCTAAATTTCCAATCACATGAATTCTTGGTGGATCTTTCTTTCTTTTGCCAGTTTTCTTTAGACATAATTCCCTGATTGCTTTTGTATAGATTGGAATATCTTTAATAGCTTGCAATAAATCAAGTTTCGCACATACACTCTTCAATTCATCTAAGAAGTCAAATTCATGAAGAGAAATTGGTAATTTTTCCTTAATTAACCTTTCTGGAAAAGAAGGTGTTTCGGTTATCATTGTCTTACTCTTCTGAATTTGATTATCTATTTGTAAATATTTTGTGTTAGATTTTTCAAGAATCTTTTCTTCTTCTATGTGTTCTTCAATGATAACAGGAGAATCCTTTTGTAAAAAATTAGCAGGCCTTAAGTGGATGTTTTGAATAGGAAGGATTGAGTATGTAGGAAATGATGTTCCTTTATCAATGTTGTACATGGGTTTTTCCACTTTATTATTAGGATTTTCCACTGGTTGAGCTAGTAACTCAGTTGGTCTAAGTGGGGGTTGGTTAGATGGTTATTGGAGTTGTTGAGGTTGGGTTAGTTATGGTGCAGGTAATGGTTGTTGAGGAAATAAACTTTTTGGTTGATTTTGTTGGAATTGTTGATAAGGAAAATATTGTTAAGGATATGGTTGTTGGTATGACTGTGGGTAGGGCTGTTGGTATGGTTGATTTTCATAAGCATATCCTCTCCAACCTTGAGAATATTGGTTTTGGTTTTGCTAAGGAAGCCAAGTTTGCCAAGGAATAGGAGCATTCCATGAATTTTGAATAGGATATTGATCATTTTGAGGAAATTGTTGCATAGGATTTTGAGACATACCTGAAAAAGGTGGTTTCCAAGGTATTTTTGGTGCTAAATAATAAAGAGATTCCATGCATTGACTTTCTTCCCTACGGGGTGCCTACAATTCCTTCAACCTAGGAAAATAATCAATGATATGATTCTCTGCACAAAGTCCACAAATGTGAATATTATCTAGAGGACATTATTTCAATGGATGCTTCTTCCTACATTTAGGATACAAAATTGATAATACGTGGTCATGTTCTTCTTTTATTTTCCAAGTTTTTAGTGTCTCAACTTGTGTCCCTAATGTACTTAAAAGGTCAGTTTTGAAATCTTCTAATAAATTTCCAAGTTCAACTCTTGTTATACTTCTTGTAGTTGATTTGGTAATCTTAGAAATTACATCTCTTTTTCTGGTTCTTTTTATGCCTCTTGAGTATTTTTGACATAGTTCTGCAATTTCATCAAATGGTAAGTAAGAAATATCTCTTTTTCCATTACATTGATAACATCAAGATACTCATCTCATATACCTTTCAAGAAGATTGTTCAGGTGATATCAAAAGTCAAAGAACTGTGTTTAGATTTTTGCAAGTTATATAGAAATATTTCAAGATATTCCTCTAAAATTTCATCCTCCTACTGAGACATCTTAAAAATATCATCCTTTGAATATTTAGATCTACAATATGCTTGATATTTATTAAGGAATATTTTTCTCATGTCATCCCAATTGGTTATAGTATGTTATCCTAGTCCCGTTAACCATTTTAATGCAGTTGCCTTAAAAGTGGCATGGAAGAGATGAAGTTTATGTGTATCATCAGTATATCCATAAGTACGACATAAAATGTCAAACTCAAACAAGAATGAATCTGGATCTTCAAAATCCATACCATAAAAGTTAGATAAAACAGAAGGTGGAATATTTTTCATTTTTACCTCTTATCCTAGAATGGCACTAGTATCTAAGATTGGAAATCTAGAAGTAGTCTCTTGTTCCTCTTCTGTTAGTCCAATTCTTTCATCTTCTCTTCTCTTGGCTTCATTTTATCTCTCATTTTCATTCTATCTTCTTCTTATTTCTTCTTCCCTTTTCCTGCCATGCTCTCTTCGTTGTTCTAGGGTTGGTCCTCTTCTTGGTATATTAGAGGCTTCCTCTTCAACCATCCTAGATTCCCAAAAATCCTTAGTTAAAGTTTCTTGATCCTCAAAAGTCTTTTCTAATTCTTCTTTTGATTTTTCACTATGATTTTGAAGTAGTTTTTCTTCAATTTTCTCTAGTTGTTCAAAGATAGGTTGTGCAGAAGATGTTGCTACTTGAATTTGTTTCCTCTTTACTTCATGATCCAACAAAGTTTGTCTTTCAATGAGAGTTAACATTTTCCCTAAATGTTGTTTTTCTTATCATTTTTCCAAAGTGATTTTTCCAGCAGTTGGTGTAGTGAATTATTTTTTCTCAGATGTAGATGTTCCCACTCCCAGTGATGGTTAATTAGTTTTGGGGGGGTTTTGTTTCAAAAATATACCTTTATCGTCTCTTTTTCTAGACATAAACAAACATAACTAAAATTAAAACTAAGTTATGTGTCTATTTTTTTTAAGTAAAAGCTACTTATTTAAATGAACTTTTTAAGACTACCTCTAAATGTGCTTCCCCAGCAACGGAACCAAAAATGTTGGTCTAATCTATTGATGTAAATTACAGCATATAATTTAATTGTCAATCCAGTGTTTGTAGAACTTAGAAGCACATCCAAATTATATGGATTTAGATCTAAACTTATTCTAAAATAAATAAGTCTAAAAATGACTTGAACATTGTAGATTTAAGAAGTACTAAACTCCCTTAAAGGAGGTATCATCATTAGATTTCTCAACATCCAACAACATTTTAATCATCAACTAATATAAATCTGAGATATCAAGAAGCATAAATAACTATAACATTTATCAAGATCTCATTGTTCAAAAAAAATTATATATTGAATTATTTTACAAGAAATTAATTCACAATGTATGTTAATGCTCCAACAACTACATATGCATCCTAAAAATCATTAAATTGGTAAATACTGGAATCAAATATTGAACTAAACAATAATATGATGAACATGAATTAAATAGCAATCTACAGCAAAGAAAAATGCAATTCATACCATAAAAAATAAAAATAAAAATCAAAAGAGAATGAATGTGCAGGCTTGGCAAAGGGTGTCCTCTAATGCTTTACTTGCACACCTAAACACAATCAGATCATGAAGACTTTTTTAACTTCATGAACTACTCCAACAACATGAGTTAACACCAATCTAATAAAAACTCGAAGGTCTACAAATTTTATTAAATCCAAATTTTAAATTCCAAGTTCTAATTTATCAAACCATGTATGTCTTTAGGTATTTATAGAAAATATTTGCAACCAAAAATGCTAAAACCACTCTTGATATGAAGATGAGATACCATAATTTCTCTCAGAGAGTCGAATTCAACCTTCAGATCCACAAAAATGGGTAAAATCCCACGAAATCTTGAAACTGCCTAGATTTTATGCTAAAAGAAAGGTATTTTCTGCACAAGTGGCCTAGTTTAAACGACGTTGACCAGATACCTACGAAGCTATTTTCATGAACCTAATAGATATTAATCCATGATTGGACATCAAGGATTCTGCCACATGTCTCAGATCACACCCAGCTGCCTTGCAAGTATATGAATCTAGGAGCAATTACGAGTAGTTGTGAAATCCTGTAATTTCTGTTAAAAATTTAATTTTAATGCTTTAAAATTGCAAATTTCAATTCATGAAAAGAAGTGACAATTATACCTCATATGGTCAAATTTGAAGGCAATATGGATAAATAATGAAGGATGTTGATGGATTTTAATGGAAAAATAAATAAAATAAAAATAAAAAAGGGATTTTGATCACAAAAATAAGCATCAAATTAGTGACCAACAATGTGCTAGAGGAGTGTGTGCATGAAGAAGGAAGAATAGCCAACATTGATGAAAATTTAAATTATGATGAATATCAAGCCTTGGAAGCTCATGAAAATAAAGTATCAAACAAGAGAAAGGTTTGTGATCAATATCCCAGTAGAAATCAAAAGTTTCAAAGGAACTAAAGACACAAAAGAACTTCTCATCTTTTGAATGCTTCATATGTCATAAGATGGGAGACATTGCAAGAAATTGTCCACTCAAAGTAGAACAATTCAAGAAGGGGAAGAAGAAGTTCCATGCCCATGCAGTAGAAGATGATATTTAGAAAAAGAAAATAACAATGAATATGGAGACTCCATTGAAGAATATGTCTTTATCTCAACCCTTACTGGATTGGTCTCTAATGAAAGTGACACTTGGATTGTAGACAATGGGGATTCCAAACATATGGCAGGTTATAAAGACTCTCCTTATAAAGTAAACCTTAGAGATGACTATGAATATCCCATCAAGGGAATGGGAGAATCCTTTTACAAATTGGACTCAGGGAATTTTATGAAGATGAAGGAAGTCTTATATGTCCCAATATTGAAAAAGAATATATTTCCTATCTCGGCTCTAGATAAGAAGGGCTTCAGTGTTTCTTTTGTAGAGGGAGAAGTATTTATGTGGCTAAAGGGAAAGACAATATATGATTCAGTTGTGTTTGGAGTAGGAGGAGGAGGACTTTACAAGATAAAGGGACATACAGACTTAGCCCCAACAACAAGGACAATCAACCCATGTGAATTATGGCACAGAAGACTTGCTCATGTGAACTACAAAGCACTACCAATTGTGAGCAAGGTTGTCACAGGTTTACCAGAAATTCAAGTCAATCATGAAGGATTTTGCAAAGGATGTGCTCAAGGGGAGAACACAAACAACAGTAAAACAAAAGGAATCTTGGATATTGTTCATTCAGATGTATGTGATCCAATGTTATCCACTTCAATAAGCAGGTATGTGTATTATGTTTCTTTTATAGATGACTACTCCCGCAAGACTTGTATATACTTCTTGAAAGGAAAATATGAAGTATTTGAAATATTCAAAGAATTCAAGGCTCTTGTGGAAAATTTATTTGAAAAGGACATCAAGACCTTGAGATCTAACAATAGAGGATAATTCACTTCCAATGAATTCAAATATTTCTTCCAGGAAGTTGGGATTAAGAGGGAGCTCACCATACCCTACAATCCTAAATAGAATGGAGTAGCAAAAAGAAAGAATAGAACCATTATGGAAGTTGTGAAAGCCATCATTCGTGACCAAGACTTACCCATGCACCTATGGGTTGAAGCAACTAGAACTGCAATATGTGTTCAAAACAGAATTTCTCATAGTGCTCTTGGGAACAAAACTCTAGAAGAGATGTTTACTGGGGAGAAGCATGAAGTCATCCACCTAAATATTTTAGGTTTTCTTATGTTTATACATGTTCCCAAGGAGAACAAAACAAAATTGGACCCTTCCGGAACGAAGGGAATATTTGTTGGATATAGTGATCAGTAGAAAGCTTATACAGTGTACATTCTAGGTTTTCGCCAGATTGAAATTGGCAGAGATGTTATAGTTGATGAAGATGCAGCTTTCAGTAAGTCTAGAAAGAACCATGCCTATGATGATCAATAAGAAGAACATGAATCCCCTAGAATTCCATTCCATAATGTTGAAGAAGAACCAATACCAGAAGACCATGACATGGCAGAGCCTCAAAGGCCCATGGAGATGCCTTAAGAGATGATATCATAGAAAAGAAGACCAGCTTGGGTTTGTGATGTCATTCAAGGTGAAAAAAAATATGGAGCTCTATAAGGAAGCAAGAGATTGAGGATATATTCCAGCTATGTGGCTTGGATGTGTAATCTTGTAGATACATAACCTACCTGTTTTGAGGAAGCTACAAAGAAGCAGGAATGGATGGATGCAATGTTGGAAGAATACCAATCTATAATAAAGAATGATGTTTGGGATGTGGTACCAAGACCAAGAGTGAAGTCAATTGTTTCTTCAAAATGGATATTCAAGACAAAACATTCAGCAGATGGAAGTATCAAGAAGTACAAGGAAATATTTGTAGCTCTAGGATTCTCACAAAAGGAATTGATCATCAAGAGACTTTTGCATTAGTAGCAAGATATACCTCAATCAAAATTATTCTTGCCTTGGCAGCCAAGATGAAATAGAGGCTACATCAAAAGCATGTAAAGACGACATTTCTAAATGGTGTGATATAAGAAGAAGTATGCATTGAACAACCTCCATGTTTTGAAAACCATTACAGAAATTCGCATGTATGTAGATCAAATAAAGCACTATATGGGTTAAAGAAAGTACCCATAGCATGGTATGGTAGAATTGATGGATTCCTGGAGAGCTTGGGCTTTACCAAAAGTAAATCAAATTCCAACCTTTACTATAAGGTTGTCAATGAAGGTCTTATGATTATATTGGTGTATGTTGATGACTTATTCCTAATGGGTGAGGAGAAGCTCATTGATGAATGCAAGAAGAATATTATTGCAGAATTCAAAATGAAAGATCTTGGCATGATGCACTATTTTCTCGGTCTTGAAGTATGGCAATTCCCAGATGAGATATTCCTAAACCAAGGAAAATATGTTGTTGAAATACTAAAGAGATTTGGGATGCTAGATTGAAAAGATATGAACACTCCCATGGTGACTAATTTGAAGTTGTTGAATGATGATTCCTCAGATACGGTCAATGTTACATTATACCGACAGATTATTGGCTCTCTGATGTATCTAACGAATACTCGATCAGATATATGTTTTGTTGTAAACTCATTGAGTTAGTATATGGTGGAGCCTTCAAATGTTCACTTAGTTGCAACAAAACATGTGATGAGGTACTTTAAGGGTACATTGGATTGTGGCCTCATATATGTAGTTGATGGTGAGATTAGACTACATGGCTATACATATTCAGATTGGGATAGGAGCACCAATGACTGAAAGAGTACCTTACGATGTTGTTTCGATTTGGGATCATATGTGATCTCATGGATCAACACAAAATAGACATGTGTTGCTCTTAGTATAGTAGAGGTTGAATACATTGCCGCATGTTTAGACTGTAGTGAAGCAGTGTGGCTCCGCAAGGTATTGACAAGATTTTTTGATACAGAGATGGATGTGACTGATATCTGCTACGATAATCAAAGTTCCATCAAGCTGATATAAAATCATGTGGTTCACGACAAGTAGAAACACATAGAGATAAAGTTCCATTATATTCGAGACATGGTGCAAAGGGGATATGTGCAACTCCAATATGTTCCTACCGAGGAACAAGTGGTCGATGCATTGACTAATCCTCAGTCTTGTATAAAGTTTGAATACTTTCTAGACAAGCTTGGTGTAGTCTAAAAGGACCTCCCTCGAAAGAGGGAGTGATGATGATGATGATGTTGTATGTTTCATGTTGCAGTGGTGTGGTAGATCAGTCTAGGTAGGGTATGTCTGGCTAGGCTTGTTTGACCCGAAAGGGTTAGTAAATCAAAAGAGGCATCTTTGATCCTAGGGGAGTTAGTATGTCTGGATAGGTTTTTTTGGCCTAAAAGGGTTAGAAATATGGAAAAGGATTGTTTAGCCCCCAGGTGGATCCATTTTTTTGGATAGGATTGTTTTCCCAAAAGGGTTAGTAAGTCATACAAACACCCAATGGATCTAATGGAGTACCCACTGAGATGTTACTTCAGATGTCCTAAGGGCATGATGATGTGGTACCAACACTCTGTGTTGATGACAACACTCTATGATGATGATGATGATGTGGTTCCATCACTCTGTGTCAATGATGATGATGTGGATCCAACATTTCTATGTTGATGATGATGACATTGCTCTAGCTTTTCTATGTTGATGATGATGATGTTGCTCTAGCATTTCAATGTTGTTGATGATGATGTTGTCTCACCATTCCATGTTGAAGATGATGATGTTCCAGCATCACCATGTTGATGATGTAGGTGATGATTTAGCATTTATTTGTTTATGATGGTGTTTTTAGCACTAACATGTTAATGATGTTGTTGTTGTCCTAGTATTTACATATTGATGTTGCAGATGATGATGTCCTAGTACTCACATTCTGATGATGATGATGATGTCCCAGTACTCACGTACTGGTGTTGTAGATGATGAAGATGTTCTAGCATCCACATATTGATGTTACAAATGATGATGTCCCAGTACTCACATACTGATGATAACGATGATGTTCCATAATGATGGTGTTCCATGATGATGATGTTCCACAATGATGATGTTTTGTGATGATGATGTTCCACGATGATGATGTTCCACAATGATGATGTTCTGTGATGATGATGTTTCGTAATGATGATGTTCCACAATGATGATGTTTTGTGATGATGATGTTCCATGATGATGATGTTCTATGACGATGATGTTCTAGATGCTTATGATGTTATTGTTACAAAACTTCCTATGACATATAGATCCATCAATCAGTGGTACACCTGTAGTTGTTGTTTGTGTTGATGATCTAGAATACCTTCCTTGTTAAGAGGGAGTGTTGAAATAATGTAACTGCGGAAGATATTCTATTGTACTTATTATTATATTTTTTTGTCCCTCCATTATAAAGATGTTGTTCCTCTGATTAGGGATATCATTGATGTAATTGGTCATGCAAAGTCTTGAGCTAAAACCTCCATTGTAAGTCGATTCAATAGTACCCAGAAAAGAATTATTAAAATGTATTTTTATGTCTCCTAAGACAATTTTTCCTTGTTGGTAAGATGAATTAAGCCTTGTTGGTTTATTAGAATTCATAGTTGATGTGTGTAAATAGATGAGGCACCCTCCTCATTTGCATACACTCATAACTCAAGCAGGTTCGCTAGAGAGAGAAAGAGGAGTCTATCTATAGGAGGAGAAGTAGTCTATCTTAGTCTTGTGGTATTACATTGTACTTGGTCGGATTCTATATTGAGGAAGTTTTGATGGGTTTTCTTCCCCATGAGGGCTTCGCAAGTTAAATCTTTGTGTCTTCTTTGTCTTCCGGTGCTTGTCATTCTCTCAAATATCTTCTTATTATTAGGCATAAAAATTTTAAAAATCTTACAAGTATGAGGAAAATGACAAGCAAACAACTGAAGTGTTGACCAAGCAATTAGCGAGAGTAAAGTTTGAGTACTTTAGAGAGAAGATTGGTGTTATCCAGATAGATTTTCCTTGACATAGGCAGTTATGTGATATGTCTGGAAGAGGCAGATGCACCTAGGATTCCCTCTACATGTATGGAAGACGCAGGTGTGTGATATTGGGTTGCTCTCCACATGTCCAAAAGACGCAGGTGGTATTAGGGTCGTAATCCATATAGGATTCTTTCCACTAGGTGGAAGATTCATATGTGTTGGAATATTAGAAAATACTAAGAGGGGTGAATCAGTATTGATAAATTTTAACAACTTAAAACCACTTTTAACTTATTCATTAAAACATAGAATCAACAAGATACACATAACACAACTTTAACTCAGAATCCCAATTGGGAAAACCACAAACACATTCTATAACTGCAAATGATCCAGGAGGATCCAAGAAGGCAAAATTTTGAATTCCTCCAATCTCAGAAAAACTAGCACCAAATCGAAGGGCTCATTAAGACGATTCCAACGACGTTCATTTCACCTCAAACGGACTCCGTATGAGAAAGTTATCGCGTTCTGTTGTATTGATGAAATAGGCAAATTTGGCAAAATGGGGTGCCACATGGCACCACTGACATGGTGACACGTGGCAGTACGTATCCAAGCTAGCATATGGTGACTGGATGGTGATGTGGCAATACAAATAGTGACTTGGCGGTTGACTGGATGTTGAATGGAGTGAGGTGGACCAATCCTAGGCCGCCACGTGGCAGCATGGATTGGCCAATATGTCTTAGGCAAAAATTATGACCTCCGCGGGGTTCGACCCCGTAACCTCTCTTGTATAAGCGCTCCGTCTTCACCACTTGGGCTACTTATGATTATTGGTATGTGAGTTAACATTTTGTTATTTAAGCTTGGAAAAGTTTATAATAACACAAAAAATGGGGTCGAGGCCATGGTTGCCAATACGACAAGGTACGTAGAGAGTTGTTGCAACTCCAACCCACAAGTCACGTGGAGCTCATGACCCATTCAACGCGCCACCACATAACAAACTTTGGTTATGGCTTACCACGTGCTCTTAACAAATGTTGGTTATGGTGCTTAACATGGGTTGGAGACCATGTGTTACATGCCACCTAATATGGGGTGGAGACCATGGTTGTAAAACAACTTTCAACGGATTACATGCCATAGGATGAAGCGCCACCACATGTGGCATAACAAAACTTTGGGTTAAATTTTAAAATGGGTTTGTTATTGTTTATATGGTTTTAACCATATGCCATTTTAAAAAGGTATTTTTTTAAGTATGTTTGTTTATTAGTTAATAAAGAGCCCAACCACATGATAACCAAACTTGGAGGTTTGTAACCACATGCCTATTTAGGCAAAATTGTTGTAACTAAAGAATCATGAGGAGAATGTGATGAGGGCTAACTCAAGCCTATATAAACCCCCTCATATGCCATTTGCCACGGATGCTTTGGAGTCCAAGGTCATGCTTTGGAGTGGAGACTTTGTAGCTAAAGGAGAGAAGGGAGATTGCGTAGCTCTGCAGGAGGAAGGTACGAGTGTTTATACTCGTTTTACACCGTCTTCATGCTTCAGAGTTGCTGGAAGCAATCTTGTTGTGTTTTGGGCAGTGGTTCTCTTCCTGAACATTGTCGCCAAGGTATCATTGTATCATTGCCATGTAATTTGCCTTATGCTGAGATTATAGATCGGCCCTCCTATTGAGAAGCAGGCCCGGAGACGTAGTCCATCCTGGACAAACTCCATTATCAACTTGTTCTCTTTATGTGCATGTTGTTTATGCTGTTTGGTCCTCTTTTGTGAATTTGTGAGCTTCATTCATGCCCTTTATGCAATTCATGTTAACGTCATAGAGTAGCAAAGATCTTGTTTCCGGATCAGCAAATTATATTTACAATTCTTTTGCAAACTATAACTTGTTGGAGACACCAATCCCCAAGTTTTTCAGCTACAACTAAAGGATGCTACAACACCCTGGTTTCTGCTTGCTCTAACACACAAGGATGCTACAACACCCTATTTTCCAGCCACTATTGGAAGGAGGCTACAACCCCCTTCCAGGATTGTAGCCTATCATAGCACCACCCTACCTCTATAATTTGATATTGCTCTTCATTTTTGTTACTGATTATTCTTCGTTTCATTGGTTTATGTCTTCTCTTACTGTTAACACTCTTCTATATAGATGTATAAGATAAAACCCCAAAATAGGTGCTCCTTCTCCTTGTTGATGTCTCTCTCTCTCTCTCTCCTATGTGATATACACAAGTGAGTGAGTGTGTTCAAATGAGGAACACAACTCCTCTATTTATACTCTTTCTGTCACTTCAATTTTACCCTAACAAGTCAGCCCCAACAAACTTATTGGGCCGAATTCACCTAAGAGGACACAAGATAATATTAAATTATATTCAAGTGGGTACTATTGATCCAACTTATAATGGAGGTTATACCTCATGACTCTATGATGACCAAATACAATACTAACATCCCAACGAAGGAATAATACATCTCCCTTGGGTTACATTAGTAAAATAAATTTAGAATATTCTTTGAAGTTGCAATATTTCAAAACTCTCCCTTAAAGAGAAGGGTATTCTCCTGACAACAACATCATCAACTATAGGAGCAAGGAGAGAGAGAATGTTCATCAATATCAAGGTAATACCTCTATATATCATAGGAATTTTTCAACAATCATCAACAACTGGAACAGTTACTGGAACATCTTCAATATCTTCAGTACCGGAACATCATCTTCTATAGCACTAAGTCTTCATCTTCTGCAGTATTCGATCACCTTATCCTTTGGAGAAACACTTTGATCTTCATCTTCTTGCAGCACTTGATCACTTGATCCTTTGCAACAACACTTTGATCTTAATCTTCTTGTAACACTTGATCACTTGATCCTTTGCAACAACACTTTGATCTTCAACTTCTTGTAGCACTCGGTCACTCGATCCTTTGCAGCACTCGATCACTCGATCACTTGATCCTTTATAGCATGCAATCACTCGATCCTTTACAGCACTAGATCACTTAATCCTTTGATCAATACTTTCATCGTCTGTGTTAGCACTCAAAATTGTACCCTAGGTTGTGGAGGGTAAATCCCAAGGTAACAGCAAAACCACTTTAAGAAAGGGAGATGGATTCTTTCTTTCTAGAGAGGAATCTCTCATAGATTTATGACAGGGCTAGATATAAAAACAAAACAAAATTAAGATTAAGTTTGTGGTTGAAACAAGATAAGCATACATTGGGCTATGGAGTCACAAATATTCATGAATTACATAACAATTTGCAGGTGAAAATATACAAAGGCAACGTAGCACTTGGTTAAAATCAAAATGTTGTTGGTATGGTGATAAATAAAAAAGAATGACAGTCCATCAATACAGAGCATCGAGGAGATGAATTTTGCATCAACTTTGGTAAGAAATATTAGTGAATACCTGAAAACAATATCTAGAGCATAACAATATGAATTATGAACTATTATAAACTTATTTCAGATAAGAAGAACACATAATGACAAGTTTAACAGGAAAGATATGCACAAGGGAAAGAAAATAACAGGCTATAATTACGAGATACACATGAATCTTTGTAGCAACGAGCAAGCATTTGGCTCTGCAATTTTATTAACAATAGATCACAGAATGCATAACACAAAATTCTCACGGGTTCCAACCTCGTCTACCTCTATTGAGGGTATATTTATAGTATCACAGGCTCCTAAGACCAACCTCGAAACAGAGAAATATTCAGTTACATGTAGGAATAAAAATCATAACAAATTCAATGATCTGGCAAATTTTCCATGATCATAATTGAAAATAGGAAAGCATGCTGAGACGCGCATGATGGATCAATTAGGTAAATTTGACAGTTGGGATTCAAGCTCGCTTGATCAAAAACGATGGTTAAGAACCTCCTTCGATGTTCTGCAACGGTTTCCTTCATGTATGCATCTTCACCTGCGAAAAAAATTCTGGATCGTTGAACTTTACCTGCTTAGATCCACACCATTGAAAAATGCACCATCGTGCTTCATAAAGTGACCTTTGCATCTCCAATTTCTGAGTGCCATATCCAATGGGGAGGGGACACATCATTCATGCACGTTTCTCATCGTGCAGGTGCTCTTCTAACTTTCAGTGTGCATGTTATACCGATGAAATTAATCTCCACCGTTGATCTAAGATCAAGGGTGATCTGGGCCATTGAAAGTTGTAGGGCCTACTTGCTTCCACATATCGAGAAGTCTTTTTACCTTGTGCACATGTTCCTCTTTTCTACATAATCGATCTTAGATAGAAACTTTCCCCACTGTTGATCTGAGGTCTACGAAAAGTAGAAAGTGGGATTCTACTTTTCCTCAACCAAAGTCTTGTGTCTTTTGCTTTTCGATGTTTTCCTTTTCGCCCTTTTCTTTCTACATCGTCGATCTTGTGGGGGATCTCCCTAAACTGTAGATATTGTGGATCACGGAAATTGGGACTTTAACTTTTCACGACCAAATTATTATGTTTTCTGCCTTCCGAACTCTGCCTCTCTGCTCTCTTCTGGACCATTGATCTGGTAGATTGCAGAATGTGGAATTTCAACCTTTCATGACCAAATCCTTAAGTTTTTTGCTTTTTGATCTCTACCTCTCTGTTATTTTTCGAGCCGTTGATATTTGGTGGAAGTACTCTGAGCTGTAGATCTTGTACTGTAGAAAGCAGAATTCAGGTTTTCCAAGTTTTATAACCCAAAAATTTACCTTTTCCGCTTCTTCCTCTTGTTGCTTTTCGAGTCGTTGATCTATGCAAAATTTCTCCCTGGCTGTCGAATCTCGGACTACAAAAATTGGAAATCGGGACTCTAACTTTCAGATCCAAAATTCTTGCCTTTTCCACTTCCACCTTTCTATTGGACCTTTGATAGTGGGTATAAAATTTATGGGCCATCGGATCCCAGACTACGGGGGGGGGGAGTCAATTTTTATCACTATTTACACCGAAACTTGTATTTTTCACCTTTTTTCTCCTGATTTTTGGCCTTTGATCTTCTACGCTGCGCATCCCACCCATCCATTTCCTACTATCATTCAACTAAGGGAGGATTTTCTCATTTACATGCATTTTCAAGATAGAAAAAAGGAATTTCTTAAGTGTTTGGAATTCTGAATCTATAAATGTCCCTTCAAACATCTGCAGACTCTCATCAACATTCTTTAAGGTCTTATAATATGAAAATTTACACACCTTATTCATCCTTTACTGGCCAAATTCCTTATCAATTGTTTAGCCCAAAAATGGTGCTATTAACTAGCTCCAACTCGGGATGTTATCCTCCCTGCGAGGTAGCAAAGAACCCCATATACCAAGTGCCAAATCCATTGGGAGGATCCCAAGATTTTCTAAAATTCCCAACATGCTTTGAAAACAAAAAACTAAACTGATGTTGAAACAAACTGAAAATTTACTGAAAGAAATGCTTGCCATGTCGAGCTTATTCACGCCTACCTACCCTACTTACTGAGAATCAATTCCCAGTCAAGTAACTTCTAACTTCCAGTGAATCCAATCAAGGAAATGATCCCATAAACAAACTTTCTCCTCATGCTTGATTAAAAATAGAAAGGAATAATTTAATGGAAAAAGGTTATGATAATGAAATTGATCTTTACTGTGTAGACATAACCAACCAATACAGCTGCAAAGATTCTCCATGTAATCAACTGCTAGGTCATGGAAACCTACAAAAAAAATTATTATGTGTTTGCCATGACAAGGCTGCTCCAACTGCAACCCCTCTAACACCCTACCAAAATTTTCTGGAAGAAAACCATGCAAGGAATGCTCCTGGCCATTTGCAAATGAGACATCAACTTCTTCATCTAAAATCTCAAAATTTAAAACCTGATTCCTCACAAGTGTTTCAAATAAAATTTTCATTGTGTTTTTCCATAGAATCAAGCAAAGTAATTTCTGAATCTAAAAAACATAAAGAAGTATCCCATTTGGAGTCCTCCTCTTCTTCTTGGTGACCCAATCCATTACTGCAATCTGTTGTTTGAGGTAAATCATCCAAGTGGCCATATTCACATTAATTATATCTAGGCATGTTGAAATATTCTTTAAAAATATCACTAACACATTTTTCAAAATCCCGATTTCACTCTTCATAAGGAAAATTAGGATGACTCTCTTCATGTACATCACTAGGATGGTCATCTTCTTACTCATAAAAAGAAGGATTGGAATGTGGAGCAGGTTCTAGTTGTTCACCCTTCTCATCTTCCTCCTTGTGATTAAATCCCTCATGGAAAATCGATAATTATTCCATAGGTTGGGATTGATGGCATGATTGATCATCTTGCTTATCTTCCACTTCTAAAAAGTTCATGGAATCTTCCATTACCTCAAGAACTAGTAGCAAAGAAGGATACTGATCTTTAAAGTGTTCATGGAATACTGTATGAAAGTCTCTGAGGGGATATAAAACTCCTTGTTGGCAGCCCCTCATACCATGGCCTTGCATTTCCTTCTAAACTAGTCATGAACATTTTAATTAAAGAATCCTAGTGCAATTTAACCCCCAGCTTATGTATATGCATATGAAATTTAATCAAATGAAAGGCTGCATCATCACCCTTTTGATCTTTGAATATTGGAAGATATGTTTGCCAATATACCTTAGGTATTTGATTTGGAAAACTAGGAATGGAAGCAAGATTCATAGGAGCATACCTTACAGCCCGAGAATTTATCTTGATGATGGCGAAACTGAATCAGTTCTTCAAACTTTGCAACCCCTTTTGACAGTGGAGCTGCCACAGAACATTATGAAGACTAGATTCTTCACAGATAGAGTCTCCAGGTGAAAGAGGCACAACCTTCTTTATGTTTTACCATTGTTCACCATCAACAGTTAGATCTAAAACTCTATCATTCATACCTAGGGAACATTTGAACCCTCCTCCCTGTATTGGTCCTTCTGGCCACCAGTCTCCCCAATGGAGTCACCTTTCAGAAACTTTGAGTGGATTCACCAAAGAAAATATATAAAACCTTTTTCAAATGCAGGAGTCTCTGTTTGCACAAAGAAACCCTTTCTTCTTGAAATCTTTGTCATTTTTCCTAGGGCTGATTTGCACTTTCGTCCCCAGCAACGGCTCCAATTTGTTAGCACTCAGAATCGTACTTTAGGTTGTGGAGGGTAAATCTCAAGGTAACAGCAGAACCACTTTAAGAAAGGGAGTTGGATTCTTCCTTTCTAGAGAGGGATCTCTCATAGATTAATAACAGGGCCAGATATAAAAACAAAACAAAATTCAGATTAAGTTTGTGGTCAAATAAGATAACCATACATTGGGCTATGGAGTCATAAATATGTAGAAATAATAGATCAATGCTATGATAAATTATGCTAAGAAGAAGCACAGGAAATAGATCTTGCTACTAAGAATTCTCACAAGCATACACAGAAAAAATAGAGAGAAGAAAAGAGACTGAATCACATGAATGAAGAGATGAATATTGGTGTGTATCCTTCCATTTAATAATTATGAATAATAGTGTACATAAATAGTACATCCCTCATATGAAAATCAAATTGTATGGAAACAACTCATAAATCTCAAAAAGGCTAACTTACCAAAATATAGCAAAACCCCCATAGGTGGATAAAGCACTTACCAAATCTATCAAGGACCTCACGAGTTGGCAAAAGCATGAGTGAGTCGTCAAGGATATGGAAATAACATGATAATCCTAGAAAATGGAGAAAAACTAATGGAGGATGGGTTGGAAACAAAAGCTCTCAGTTTCCTAGTTGACTAGCTTTTACCTTATTCATAGAAAAGCAGGAAAAACAGAAAAAGCAGAATAAAGAAGAATCTGTTGTAAAGTCCTGTATACTAATTCTGGATGGTCAAAAGGTGGTCAATATCAATGTAGAATTGGAAATAAATCATTCCTAGGATATAGATGGCATGTATTGACTTTAAGGTGCAAGTGGATGCCAACTAATTAAGCTAGTGAGTGAATAATTAATCAAATAATGATTAATTATTTTATCCTAAGTTGTGAGTGGGTTTAATATATTTCTAAACCGCACTATAAGTCTGAATTTATGATGGTATGACAAAAAATATGGATGCATATGGATGCATATAGGGCCCAGCAACAAGGCTATGGTCACCCTTTAACAATTATTATGTCCAAAAAAGTGAGGAAAGAGGCAAAACCACATGGGGAAAATCCTCCCTCAAGAAAGGATAAGGCACAAAATTTTAAATGTGTCTTCAACATATCTTCATCTTCACTTTAATGAGCTGACA